>JAECUM010026811.1:0-57499 GCA_016617855.1 Megalonaias nervosa | reverse complement strand
ATATATATATAGATAGATAGATAGATAGATAGATAGATAGATAGATATACACAATAGTTTCAGAAATTGGTAATAGCATATGTGTGCCCTCCGTGCAATAAAAATATACTTCTTTGTCCTTGCTGCGGAAATAAATGCATTATTGGCAAGCGATTGAAAAACAAGATGGTTTATTTGATTCTGCAAGATAGCAAATAAATTCAATAAGAGTATTAGGTCTTATTTGATAAGTATTGTAGGTGTTCAAATGCAAAATTGAACATATATTTCTCATCCATTCCCACTGATCAATGCACTTAAAATTACTTTTCAACGAACAAGAGTACCACTAAGATGAAAACGTCATAATGCGGTTTCAACATTATATTTTACGTTCGACTTAATCTAAGCTATGTTATTGGTGGTGAATGTGTAGTTCAGTTACCTAGTGGTGTGGTGATGAAAACGACAGCAGTTTTGGATACAACAGATATTTAAAAAATTTCATCAGATACATTTCTAAGGATGAATACTGCTGAAAATGTTGTCAAGTTAAAGATCACAATTCCTGCAGTTAATAAGTAGTCTGTAACAATTTGTCAAAGACAGACAATGAATTAAAAGAGAACGTGAAGAAGAATTGTGCAGACAAAAAGAACAAAAATGGGGATATCTTTTTTATTACAACGGCAGGACATATAAGCTAAATAGTTAATAGTTTCAGAGGCATAGATTAGAACTTGTTCGTTTTGCGTATACAATTAAATAGTCATTGTCAGTTTAATGCACTTTTTGAAATTGGCTATTATTTATATTTTACCGTTGTTCCCGTATTCTTTTGATTCTTTTGTTGTGAATTATGTAGCTTTGTTTAAAATTGTAATCGCTTTTCCTTTCAACCATTTTTTTGTTATTCTTATCCAGTCTTTATTACATATTTGCAGACGTATGTTCCACCTTAACGAATTGAAAGAATATGTCAGTTTCTATCAGCAAACTCAATTTAATTTTCCTTAACCGTATACCAATGTCCTCACTACCAATACGTCAAGCAGCTGATGGAAATTACATTGAAGAAAACGTGCCCTTGTCTCTAAAAATGATTGTCTTTTATTACTAGGGTTGGTGAAAGTAATCACTCAGAGATTTATAAATCTCCCAGTATTTCTTAAAATCTTAGGTATTGCAAGACAAAACAAGTGTTACATGGTTAAAAGAGCGGGGCAGGGAATGACAATGTCGATGTCAGTCGAGATTTTTTGGACTCCTTCACACGCTTTTGGGTCGCTCTAACATTGCTACTTCAGCCGTCATTCTGATCTCATTTCATTGTTGATATTTAGGGTCTTTTGTCCCTCAACACGGCACCTTGGCGATGACCCTTCTCCCTTGCTAAAGCATTTAACCCAATGCGATCGCCATTGACCTTGATTTAGATGGATTGTCAAGGATAGGGATCTTACCCAGCTATGTGGGCATCAATACAATCGTTCTTCAACCATCTAATTAGCAGATTCCACATACCTAGAATATTACACGTGTAAAGAGAACAACCCATTCAACACCAGAACGATGATTATCACAATTAATAAAGTTCATTTGGAAAGCTTTATCAATTATTTTTCTCGAAATGCGTTTTATAATTGACACATTGTCACCACGATTGTGCGCATGCTCGTTTATACGACATTGACTTTTACCATTAAACACAATGCAAACAATTACAGTGCATAATATTAGGTCACAACTCATGTTCAAGTATCAGTTTTGTTGGCCGCAAATTTTACTATCTTAGGTTTTATATATCAGCTGTGGATTTTATTTCTTTAGTAGCACTTCCAAGTATTTGATGTCGGAAAATAAATAAAGGCTACTTTGTATGCGATTTGACATTTCATGGGTTAATTCAATAAACCAGGAATTCTTTGCACACGCATTAGATATTTGACATCTCTATAGTTAACATGCAGACTCAGGTAAAAGCTGAATTTACAGAGAGATGCGTAAAGATTCCGTACAAAAATGTCTCGGATATGTTTAGAAGCACACCTCTAATCAGTCTATATGTTTAACTGAACTTACAGAGCGCTACGTAATGCTTTTGTACTCACAGGTCTCCGATATTGTCAGACATACACTTCTAACCAGTCTATATGTCAAACTGAAATAATGCAAAAGGAAAAGTAGGTAAGAATGTTAGTAAGTATTTTAGCTCCCAAAGTGTCGTGCAAATAAAATACATATAATAAAATATTTAAGTAAAATAGTTAAATCATTTAAAGCAATTCTCCATCTGTATCAAATGGAGAATACATCTCGGTGTACGTGACAAATCCGTCATGTTTTGTCTTATTTTATTGAAGGCAGACGCGACCATGAACATAAAAAGACAAAGTAAATACCACAGAGCCATGGAGACAAGATATTGACGCCCTAGGCGATGTCTCTATGTTTGTTTTGTTGATCTGGTTGCCAGAAACTTTGCCAGGCACGAACTAAATAAACTGGGGCAATCGTTTTATGCATGCAAAATTTTATAAATGTTTTTTATTTGTATTAAGATTGAAAATCTGTATATCGAGTGTAAAGATAGGAAGTGAACAGACCTATTTTGGTATAGTATTAATAGGGAATATTGTAGTGTTTGAAAGAAAAGAAAACGAAATTTTCAATGCAACTCATACTGCCGACGGAGCTATTAAAATCTGATGGTGAAACAAACATAGTCATTTATTTAAATAATAATGCCTGAACAAGATGAAGACGACGAGATTTTATTTTCTTTCTTAACTATACGTCAGGATTTCCTTATAACTGATTCTAAATGTACACAGTCTAATAGCAACATTGTCGATGATTTAAGAAAATATATGTTTACCGACTCGTCGAAAAGTACTCTCTTTTTCGATCGCTCTTGATATTTCGTCTTAGCTATCTGATGACATCCCAATTTTGTCCCAATGAACTTAGGTGAGTGTGCTTTATCATGGTAAAATTTTTGTACGATTCCGTGATTTGCCAGCCTATATTGAGCAATAGATTTATTCAGTAATGTTTTGCAGATTGTATCGTGTTTTGTTTATATGTTTCAGAATATGAAGATAGAAGGTGATTTCTCTTGACTCCGTAATTGAACATTTGTTTCCAAACATGCCGGTATTCAGATCGCTTGCTAATAACAGGGCTATACAAATAATTTGGTATGGACCGTGTACAGAGGCTTATGTAAAGGAATTGACCATGAACGAATGGTCAACTCGTATATGCTTACTCAGATTCTGCATGGCGCGTTCTGATTCCAACTAACGTTCTATGCCACGTAGTAACAAATCTTAGTAAAACAATTTAAACTCGAGCTCAAAACCATAAATAGGAAATAAGTTCTAGTCTTCAAAAATCATTTTAATCTCCTGATATATTTCATGTTTAATCCATGTGTACTTTTGTTCTGTATTAATAGCTTCCAATTTGTTGCCGGTTCACCTGTTAAACCTAATGTATTTAAAGCAGCCCACACCATACGAAAGAGTGTCGAAGTCGTAGGGTTGAAATAATGACAAGACGTTTTTGCTCGGTTTTTATGTTTAGTTTATATTAATTCATTTGCTGATGTTCTTTGAAACTTAGACGCTTGGCTTCAACAGTTTTATTAACTGTTTCATGACGAAAATTTATTTAATGTTTGTCCATTCCACACCAAAGGATTCTAGGTCTTTATTTTTTTTTGGAGAACTCTTTATCCAGGTACGTGGACAGGTATCCTCCAGTTAGCCTCGTACGTAATATTTACAGTCGATGTCAGAAAACATGATAACGTACCTGACGAGGAATGAATGCTTACATAGCGGCTGATTATTGATAACAAGCGCAGTAAGAGTGATGTCAAGACACAGCTTTCGAAGCGAGTTCTTATGGTAACGCTTTTCGTCTTCTGGACAAGCTGAAAAATATCCGTCGTTGCAGATGTTTGATATTTGTTTCTTTCATAAGTTACTCCGGTACTTGCGCTTGAGTATTTCGGTACCCAATGAAAGTATCGGAACAATGAAATAAAAGAAAGCAGCTTTGGCAACGGAAAGTATATTGCAATGCACTGCATGTATCTTTGTATATTATTTCGATTTTGTCCATTATTTGTACATAAATGAATGTTTTCACTTATATCAAACTATTAGAATGATCTGCATCTGCTTCTACAATATTGCTGTACTAACTTGTAGAGGCCTAATCAATTAATATTGAATAAAAATGTTTTTATACACGTTTTATAATCGTAAGAACAATGTTGAGAAAGACAATTATATAACCAAACAATTATACGATAGCTAAAATAATAGAGATAGTAAATCACTTGCCATTTACGACCTGTCTTAGATCGGGTTCACAGGCATTTTATATTGGAATTCGATGTGAGCTCCGAAGCTTTATTATATTGAAGAAATCCACTGACCAGCATATATACCTTTTTCTTCATCTATATGATCTGACAAATGTGTCATCTTTAACCTGTGCACATTTCATGAAACTTTAGACACGTACTGTTATAGTTAGTCCAATGTTTCATATACCTGTTTATGCAATGATTTATATAAAGTGATCAGTTTTTAAAAAGTTTCATGCAAAAAGATGTACGTCAACGTTTACATTATTTCTTAGTCATTGAATACTTGGACAATTCCTTGTGTAAAAAATAAAAATTAAAACAGGTAAATACGCCAACATTTAACAAGCGACAATATTTAAGAACCCAACAGCTTTCAATGACCCTATTTTTCCTATTTGTGTGTTCAGCATGTACTGGTTACATACTTTAAGTTGTAAAGGAGACAAACCTCGATATCAGATAGGAAGAAATCTTTCGTTAAAACAAATACAATAAATTTAAAAAATATATCAGGTAGCATTACTTTGTGCAATAAATATTTGTGAATACACAACAGTGATTTTAATGCTGAATAACTGACTTTAAGTGAATGGAATTTTAGGTTCTGTCAGGTTATAGTGTAATTATTGTCATACACTATTTTGAAGAATGAAGATTCAAAAGTTGCGATGGTAGCATTTGTCCTTTTGACAAATTGAAAATGATGTATGGATTAAAATGAACCTATTGGGACTACTTGTCAGTATTAAAAGAATATCTCGAAGGTGGAATGAGGAAAATGATACTTTACATTATGAACAAGATGAAGCTTGCAGGCCTTAATGTTTATAAATTATTGCTATTAAGGATGAATAATATTTTAACATATTTTAGTTCAAGAAGAGACGTAAAGTTGTATGAAAAATGGATTAGAATTTTAAAATTGTAACAAAAATCGCAAGAAGCTCCATTTTGATTGCTAGTAAATGCTCAGAAAATGAATTTTAAAGAATTTCCATTCAAAGTATTAAACAACACAATGTGCCCATGAACCTTTCTACGTACACTGAACGGGCTAGGCCAATGTGGGTATGTGAGAAAGCCTGGCGGTAGCTTCTCGTAGGTCGGTGGTTCTTTCCGTGGTTTTCCCGGGTTCTTCCTCCACCATTTATACTGGTCGCCATGTATAACCTATCTTGTGCTGAAAAATGGCCTTAAACCCTAAAGCAACAACAACAACGTACAGTGAAAATGTTATATGACGATAACTGTACCCATGAACATTTCTACGTACGGTGAAAATGTTATATGATAATAACTGTACCCATGAACCTTTCTACGTACAGTGAAAATTTTATATGATGATAAGTGTACCCATGATCGGTAAGAAAAATAATAAATTATACATTTATTACTTGAGTTTGAAAAAAGTCAATTATATTTGCATTACATTCAAAAGATAAATAATGGAACATTTCAACATTAGGTAAACGTTCAATGAAAACATTACACCGCAGAAAATACTAAACTGCATCGAAGTCAATATCAACCATGTAAGATTAAATGGCTATGTCATAAAGGCATTAAACAGTAGACAACACTCAACTGATATAGATTCTAACGAATCGGAAGAATATAAAACCAAGGTTTTAAAATCAATTATCATTAGGTTTGATGCATTGATCAAGCAGTTTATATGATAGTATAAACTAGAGAACTAGAGTTGTTAAATTGAACATCTATCCGTGAATGAATTGCACAAATAATATATTGCAAATATCATTCATTTGAACACAACGTATGTTAAAATAGCCAGAAATATATGTTACTTGTTTCTGACTATTTATATCCGCATGCTTAGTAACATTATTCCATTTAACTCTTCTTGAATGCTATATAACTAGTTAATACAAGTGTCAGTATCATATTTTTCTTTTGTTTCAGTTCTTTTGCTGTTCTCAGTATTTTCAGTTTCTTATTAATTATATAGTGTTCTATTGGTGTGGCTATATAAATATGAGCAAGCGATACAGTTAGTTTTACTTTTTGTCTAATAGTATGTACTTTTTCATAGAAAATTTATAAAATTTAAATGGAAATTACAAAATAAAAATAATTGAACAAAATAATACACGCACCGCCCCCTCCCCTAGTCGAGTTTAACAACTAGAAAATTAATTCCTTCGCCAAGTCGGAGTCGTATAAATTCTCGCACAGCTCACATGGCATTTGCCAGTTCTTTCATAGGAATTATCCATGTGGTCAATTTACGTGGCAGGATCTCATTATCTTGAAGAAGGTTGGCTCGAGCACCAGAGATTGTTCAAACTGCTGTACAAGAACCATCAGAATATCTATAATTATATCAAACCTCGTTGACTGTAGCTATTGGTCTCTAGAACTCTCTCCACTCCACTTAATTTTCTAGCGAGATCATTTCTTAAGTTTTTACGTCATGGTAACTGGCAGATAAATGTTCCAGCTCTTTCCTGAATCGCGAATTCTCCTTTGTGATTAAATATATTTGTTTCAGTAACACAAAGATCATTTTGCTTAAACTTGAGATAATTAATGTTTAAGATAAAATACACTGTTGTGGAAAAGCACTAATCTACCAGAGTCGATGTTTTTTCTCCTGGTTAGGAAGAAAGATAATAAATATTATTATCAAATCGTAAATGATAGGGTTCTGGGATCTTGATAATCAGAGACACGCAGATTAAAATATGAAGACTTCCTTATAAAATAATTTTGTAACAGACAAGTGCTAAATGAAACACTCACAAATGGATAAATTGTGTCAAAAGCAATTTGATAACTATTCCAAGACCGGGTCTTTTATATCAGGAATTCATAAACAGTTACAATTTCACTAGGAAAGTACACACATACAAATGTATCCATATTTGTTGATTTAATTCTTTTAAAATAAAGAATTCATCGTGTTCACTCTTTCCATTTACTCGTGGACCCGGATTCTAAGACAAGATCATTGTTGGTCCCTTGTCAGAATACTGTCCTAATGGCAACCACGTGAAATACACCAGTTGTTAACCAGGAACTGCAGGATGATGTATGCGCTCAGGAATGCCTTTGCATCTCACATATTTACTTATGTCATTAGTAACATTCCTCAAGGGAAGAAAGACATAACTAGAAAACAAACCGACAAAAAGCGCATAAAGATCTTTATATTGAGGGTAGTTTTATAGAGTGATGCTGTAAGCGTAGGAAAGAGCAGCTGAAAATTGCAGTCCACCTATTAAGATTACATGGACAGTTATATATGCCACTAATACCCTTTATATTTTTAATCCTGCCAATATTTATATTAGTGTTTTTCCTCTTTATCACGAGGAAATAATTAGACTTTTAAGGACGTTCTACTGATTTTGACCCAGTATTGTAACATTGCAATACATTTTTGTTTACACAGAACTCTTCATGATATATTACGCAAACAAAATGTCCGGACTGTTTGATTGGAGCATAGATCTCTCTCTCTCTCTCTCTCTCTCTCTCTCTCTCTCTCTCTCTCTCTCTCTCTCTCTATATATATATATATATATATATATATATATATATATATATATATGTGTGTGTGTGTGTGTGTGTGTGTGTTAACTATTACTGGACGCACCTTAATATTTATAAGAAACGGGAATAAAAGAATGCGTCATAAGGATGTAAGTAATTACGTATGAGAAAAGTGTTGTCGGATGAGTGATACAATGTATCAGAATCTACTTACACAGAAGTATACATAGGTTAGATTGATGAAACTCACACTGAATACTGTTCTCTTGCATGCTGAAGAAACATTCGATATTTTGTTTATTAAGAGACGTTTAATACAAATTTCGATGGTCTTTAATGTTCATCAGTAACTAGTGATGACAAACTGAAAATCAATCACGTTTATCCCAGAATAAGAAAATCATGTTGTAGGGTAAGTTTTTCCACAGTAAAATATCAGAACTAATGACACGTTCTTATTTGATATATTTATAAAGTGTGGACAAAATTACCTCCATTTAGTCATTTACAATGTTTAGATAGACTCTTATTTAACTAGACTTTTATGTTTGAATGATGCTGACCACTTATGGAACTGAGTGCAGTGGATCTTGCATTGCGCCAATAGCTAAAACAAAAACGAACAAAGGCAAACATGATTACTTCACTCCTGATGGTTTATGAATTTTAAATGTAGCATTAAGAGATTTTTATTAATGTTATCTTGATAAGTATTGATGCGCAACTACTTAAGACATCATCTATTGTACAATTTTGACTGTAAGCTATTACATAAGTCTAAAACTGAAGAAAATATCGTACCTTTAATTGTAATGTCCAAATGAATAACTCTTACAACAGTCTCGTCGTCAAGAAGACTTTCGAATGAGATTTTCAACAGGAATATCTCAACTTCACACATATATACTTAATTTATTTGTCTTTAACACGATAAAACATGTCATATAAAATTACATTATGAAATTACATAGTTAAACCTGTGTAAATTACTATTTACTGTGTAATCTTGAATGATAAATATTATATCATGTTCAAAGTGAATAAAAGGAAGATATCGGTTGAGCTGTTAAGTGTTAAAATATATAAATATTGCTTCCGCCCCTTTCGTGCAAAATGTAAACTGAATTTCACTGCGTTCACTGTATTCTGTAAACAGAGACGGGCACTTCTTTCGATAAATACATTTGACTCAAGAGATTTTTGATCCAAAACCTAATAATCAAATTGCATATCTGCAAATAAACCTGATAAACAATTTATAACATATAGATCTTATGCACACTGATAGCGTTGCGTTTTGAAGAATTGTAACTTAAAGCTACACAGGTGCTATTATAGACGCAACTTCAAGTACTAGACACGCACGATTAACTGAAGACGTATACTCACATTTGTTTTGTTACAGAATGGTGAAAAGTTTCAAAATGGTACCACATCAAATGAGGGCAAGGGTGCGATCGAAGAGGCATTATCCACTGATAGGAAAAAGGTGGTGGAGAGAGGAGAATGGGGCAACAAGTGGGAGTTTATACTCTCCTGTATCGGATACTCTGTGGGGTTGGGAAACGTCTGGAGATTTCCCTACCTTGCATATGAAAATGGAGGAGGTAATATCTGCCTTTAATCAATTGTCTCCTTGGAATATTGAAAACAATTAAAATGTATACAATGGTTACTTTCCAATAAGGCGATTAAAGTATGATCATTAACCAGATCTTCGATACTTCACATTAATTAAAGAACGTCATTAGCTAGACTTACATCACTCTAGCAGATGTGAGAACTAAACGTTACTCACTATATTTATCGATGGCGGAATTTTGGTGGGAAAAGGTTGCAATATTATCAAATATAGTCCAGTTGATTATTATCTGTATACATACTGTCTATTCAAGATGATTTAGATTATGTGTAGATGATATTATGTGCGTGCATTACTAATTACGAAATATATTCACACGTATATTAAACCATAGATCTAACTTTTATGCTTGCATCAAAAATGTAAAACAAATGCATGCAGTGCGCAACTCTGTTACACAGCTGCATTCTTCAAAAATAAACAGTAAGTACAGAAGACGCAAAAGCAGCAACAACTAAACAAAATCAAAATTTTAGAATAAATTGTTGAGAATCTGATTACACAATGAAAAAATATTTATTATTTCACATCATTCGGTGTGTGTATATCAGTAAATATATTTCGAAAGATATCACTGTTAAGTGTTGGCGACAAGCACACGTACACATTTACTGATAAAATTCTAAGTCCTGACGGAGAAAACAGGGCGAACATGTATTAATATGTCTGATTTATGTAGACTTTATTAGCAATAAAGAACAAATCATTGATTGGATTTTTCGATGATAGCAGTGTAGAAATAGCAATGAATTTAGGCGTCTACTATGGAAAATAGAAAAATTGATTTCTTTTTATGTTTTTTTTTTTTTTTATTGCAAGTACAGTAATTTGGCGTCTGTGTTGATAACCTTTTATGTTTACTGTACACGAGAGTGATCTATATCACAAGCTGTAGAACAGTGAGACTCAGTGTACTCACAGTATATTGTCATTTATCTAGATACAGCGAGACTCAGTGTACTCATTGTATATTGTAATTTATCTAGATACAGTGATACTGAGTGTACTCACAGTATATTGTAATTTATCTAGATACAGTGAGACTCAGTGTACTCACAGTTCATTGTAATTTATCTAGATACAGTGAGACTCTGTGTACTCACAGTATATTGTAATTTATCCAGATACAGTGAGACTCAGTGTACTCACAGTATATTGTAATTTATCTAGATACAGTGAGACTCAGTGTATTCATAATATATTGTAATTTATCTAGATACAGTGAGACTCATTGAACTCACAGTTTATTGTAATTTATAGAATAAAAATATAAACAGCTTGATAAACGAAAATGTATTAAGTGTACAAGAAAATCGGATGGCTCTTGAGTCCATCAAGTTTGTTTATTGGTAGTGAGTTATAGTGAATTAAAATGATCACCTGAAACTATTAATAACTAAAATGACAAAGTATTAAGAGTGCTGCAAGGTATTATAGTTTTAGATTGATTCTTTCAAAAATGAAATTAAAAGGAGTGTTAGTTTGGATCATAAACAAGTTCCCACATCAGTAAATTTTATGAGAAGTATTTTTTGAATAAAATCGATTGAGGTCAATACATTTAATTATTTTTCAACCTCACAGAGCCCTTATTCAACATATGAACATTGTTTTTAATTTGCTGCTATCAATTAGGGGAATACTAGTGCGCGTGCATTTAATGTTTTTAGTCAGCTACATTAACGGCATATCATTTGCATTTAACGTTTTCACAATTCAATTACATTAATTCAGAACTTCCTCTTTGAGTTTGTTTCATTCTTCCTGAAGATCAGAATAATGCTGTGATCTGAAGAATGACTGAAATAAATATATGTATTTTGTAGCTGCCTTTTTGATCGCCTACATCATCCTACAGTTCCTGATTGGCAAACCGATGTACTTCATGGAACTAGTGTTAGGACAGTATTCTGGCAAGGGGCCAACAACTGTATGGGCTCTGAATCCCAGCGCCAAAGGTAAGACGAAAGAGCTGAACTAAGCCATTCATTCACATGATTGCAGTGTTCTTGTTTCTTTTTCGATAAAATTATTGAAAATTGTACAAAAAGACAAGCACGTGGTATTATATAAATACGTTAAACTTGTGCATATATGGGCGTTGATTAAAACGTACTTTTTGGAAGTCCCATTTCCGTATTTTTTTGTTAAAAATATGTCTAAGCGTAATTCAGTAACCTGGAATCTCTCCTCTAAATATTGCATTTATTAATATACCGGAAGACAATCAGGGATATGGTTTTTACAATTTAATGTATCCTCATTTCATTTTCATTGACAATTAAAGGACAAATATTACATCAGTAATCGGATAATGTACTCTGGATTACAACGGACCTGTGTAGCTAGCATATTAATGTTTGGCGTCTATATTTGGCATTACGATTCCATGAAAGGATTCCAGTTGTGTTCTACATTGAATTCCACTTTTTTGGGGAGGGGGACCAATTTCATGAAAACTCTATTTCATCTGAACCCATTTCAGAGGAGGTCATACTAGTAATAATTATTGCATATGTCCTGACGTAGCAAATTGTTCTAAGTAGTAAAAACCCACATTATTATTACACACACACACACACACACACACACACACACACACACATATATATATATATATATATATATATATATATATATATATATATATATATATATATATATATATTATTGTTATTATTGCAGGTGTCGGCATTTCCCAAGCTTTGATATCCATCATAGTAACCATTTACTACAACGTTATTATAGCTTACATCTTGTACTACTTTTTCGCATCTATGCAGGGGACCCTTCCCTGGATGGTGTGTAAAGAGGTAAGACCATCTTTCGTTAAAAATTGCTGAGAATCCAAATCATCGCCTGATTATATGCTTTCGGGTTTTCAAGAATATATTGAAACAAAAGGAATATCTGCGTCACGTCTTTATTTGGGTACGCGATCTTTAAACAAACTGGCTAAGGTATTGTCAACACTGAACAGCAGATGTAGTCATAAGAAAGCTCTTATCGCCATATTCGTGACAAAAGTAAATTCTTTACTGGAACATTATCAAGATGAAGCCATATAAAACAAGGCCTTTAGAAAACGCCACCTTCTCTCCATACCGGCTATTATATTAAGTATATTTCAATAAAATATAGTCTCAATAAACAGATAACGTGTAAAATTAAACTGAAATAGACGGCCTTCTAAGCTATTTACCCTTAAATCATAATGGAGATATTGTTCTATCTGTCTTAGTGCTTCCGATTGCTGTAGTAAACTCAATTTTTATTCATCGTCTCTAACCAGAAGATTCCATTTTTTGTGTTATAGCAAAATGTAAATTTAATAATGTATTATTTAGAAATCATCCACGAGACGCATATATTCATTGTCAATAAAGGTACATTCATGACTATATCAACGTTTATGCATCATCTGTGTAAGAGAATACATAGTGAAATGTCATTAGTTCATTTTAGCATGGTAAGAATAAAAAACATTAAATCGGTAAATTATTGACTAAACACTCACCGATCCCCCCTCCAAAAATACCCAAAACCAACAAACAAACAACTTTTGACAAATTGCACTAATCATTTTTCACAACTAATATACGTTTCCGTCATTTGATAGTTAGCTTGCCAAAAGATGCTGACAATTTGAAAACAATATCTGGCTGTGATCACTGGTTTTAGTAATCATTCTGCTTGGGTTTTAAGCTCTTCTGTAAAATTGACTATTGTATTGTGATAGGTTAATAATTCCATTTGGTTGAAATGACCGTGCTTCCTGTCATGCGATTGGCTGTAAACAGTCACATGATAATGATCTGATATTTTGTAAATATCAGTAAATTTTGGGGCCGACGGATCCCTTGGTGGCCGATTGGTTTACGGTGCTTGCATTTAGAGCGATCTCACAATCTCACCTCTGTCCGCGTGAGTTCGAGTCTCAGTTCGACCAACGTAGATATGTGAGAAAGCTTTCCAGTAGCATCAAGTGGTTCTTTGGTTCTTCACGGGGTTATCCCGTGTTCTTTCTCCTCCAAAATATGTACTGACCCCCCCCCCTCCGCGCCGTGACTTTAGACCAAATTTGGCAACGGCAGAAAAAACTACTTTTAGAAGGTCGTACATGGCAATCACAAGTTCTTCCAGCACCCAAATACTAACCGATGTATAAAGTATAAGATAAACTGTTTTTAGAGCAAATGCACCCTCTTAAAGTACTGCGTTTTTCCGGACATTTGGCCTTCAGTCAGCTGTTATTTAGGGTCTTGGTTAGATGGTCTAAGTGCAGCTGATGGATCCGATTTTGTGTGGGTGGGATGGTGGCTGGTTGGAGGTAGATCGGTCTGCGTAAAAGGCAAAAACAATACATACCTAACAAATACGTATTCCTACTCAATGAATTGGTCATGGAAACCCTAGTGTGTTTAATTTTATGTAGGCTAGGTCATCTTCGGTTGCTCAGGGTAGTTTATACCCTTTTTCCGCATCGATCATTCACTACCATGTCATTGATATAGACGATGATCGTCGACGATTCTTGGTTTAGGGAACATGGGGTTAAGTATTCTGGTGCAGTGTGACGTAGCTAATACAAGAACACTACGAGCTACCAAAAATCGAATGCATTTGTTGATGGAATCCACTGATTTGACGTCAGAAGAGAGAAAACTTGTAAACAATAGGATCCAATAATTGGAATTGTGTATTTATCTGACTTTATTAACTTTCTGAGTGGTAGATTATTACCCATTCAGGATCATTTCATCCTGTAATAAATTATCTTTTAGCTGCCTCATCAAAACGTTGTAACTGTGTCAGATATATCAATTACCAGTCTACTTTACTTAAATGCAGAAATGAAAACTTTGTCATATATCAGAAGATTTTTCTTGACATCCGATATTTTCAGGCACATTAAACATGTACGAGGAAATTTTCTCCTTAAAAATCAACACTACATTTTCTAGCTATTATTTCTTTTTCTTGGGTAGAAGTGCTATCTGCTATGTTTCTGTAGCAAAGAACAATTTTCTCCATCTCGAGAACACCAAGTCTACATTTTATTTTGCTCTTTATGGTAATAATATACATATGGTTATTGAAAAAAACACAAACCCAAAGGGGAATGGAAATATTTGTAATACTTTTAAAATAGATAGCTTTAATTTGCAAGAAAATAAGTTTGGATCATGGAATATTAATATACGCGTATAAAAAAACTTGCCATATTTTTTAATATTATTCAAATTTAAACTTTAACGGTAAATAAAAATGTGCAAAAGTCGAGAAATGTTACTAGCTAATCAAAATGGCCTTTATTCCCCAGGAGTGGAAGCAATATGGATGTGTAGAACAGACAACGAGACGGTTGAAATACTGTGATAACTCGGATGTCATTACGAAGAACATTACTGACTGCCGCTGTACTTTGAATGCTACATTCGACTCCAGTCTGCCCTTCAACTGTACCAATACCACTTATACTGGGGAACCCACCGGGGTGGCTGAGTTGTACTTCTAGTGAGTTTGTAAGGATAAAAATAGAAGTTTATTGGATATGAGAAGTATTGACTAATTGGCACGTTTCCAGCATTACATGTTTTTGCTGTGCAGTGATTAATATCAGCAATATTTCAGATATGTGCGAGTCTTCCAGGACCCAACTTTGTACAATTTGTCATGCTTCGTGTGATAGTGCATGAAACGAAAAAGAAACCCCATCCTATTTCAGAAATTTAAGTTTAAATTAGCTGTTTACGTAAAACGGATAGGAAGCTTGTCTACCAGCGACGAAACTTTACGTTAGCAAGCATATGGGAACAACGTACATATTTATATTGTTGTAGAGAGTCGTCGTCATCTATTTTATATTGGCAAAATTTCAACTTAACAACAGCTGAAAAGAGTGGGTATAATCTCCGCAATTGCCTTTAATCAGTAATTAATTTTATATCACACAGTACACTGAGTGGTCGTGTTTCAAATGTCAGCTGCTGTCAGTCAGAAAATGAACATCGAGGCTATAATGATAAATTCCATCTGTCCATCCGTGAGTCACTTCATTATTCAGTCTCGTGCTTAATCATTGGATACCAAATCACACGTTTTGGGAGCAAAGTTGATTGTCTTGATATCAGCCTGTAAGACGATTATAACGTTTGGCTGTTTCCAATAAGATTACTGTATTAACATATGCTGAAATCAGAGTCTCGAATATTTTAGAATTTCTTATTCTTTATATACGCCGTAGCTGGAAGACACAAACGGTATGCTTTCAAGTTCGGGTTACGATCTCTGGTCATTATTTTGGTAGGGCGGATTGGGTGGGGTTTCTTTAGCGATTTGTAGAGTAAATGATTAAAAATTATAATTTCAGAGTTAGGCTATGTTGCATTTGGAAATTGTAAGGTTGAAGGGTTAAAAGGTTACATTAGTTCCGTCATCCTCTCGCAGATTCCAATTCCAAAGACGCAGAGGACAATTTATAGCTCCAAATAAACGCGTTCAGCTGTGATATTGTACAGGAAAACATCGTGCAACAGTTTTACCAACAATTTACTAGGTCCAGCGGAATTTTTCGAACGAAAAAGGATCGCAAAATAGTGACACAAATAGAAATGTTAATGTTTTAAATTCACATTTTCGCATGTATTTATCGCCTGCGCCGAATTTAGTAGGGAAATAGGCACGGAATAACAAGAAGAAAAAAAAAACCCACAGAAAACAAAAGATAAACAAACAAACAATAACAACAAAAACAAATTCGACAAGAAAACCCCAAACAAAACATTCATCTTCAATTACAAGATGGCAAAAAGAACAAAGATAAATCAAATAAGATTTAAAATTACGTGTTAACAAACGCAGACTAACATGCAAATGAAAGCTAACTCTGACAACAAGACTGGTTCGTGACATTAACACTGTCATACAGTGAAAGATATGTCAACCAAAGCCTTTGTAATGCACTGAATGTATACAGATAATCGATGTTATATAGGTTGTTTTCATAGCCAGCACTATATTAAGTTAATTAACGGCGCAAATCTTTACATTTCCTCAAGGCTTAAGGCTCTTGAACTTGCCAAAGACCATAATGTAGGGCATAATTTGGGCCCATGAAATCTCACGGAGTCAGATTTCCTAAACAAAATAAAATTTGCAATTGAGAATGCCAAAAAAAAAAGATGATGCAGGTGCATACTCCAAAGGTATGAACGGACGTCATTCATTTTTAAATGTCGTGGAGAACGAGATTTCCGTCTAGTCTGAGAATATGAACAAGTTTTATCTGACGTCGCCGTGAAAATTATGTCTCGGAGAAACGTTTCTTCAGTTCCAAAAGTTTTTAGTAGTTGGTCTTATCGAAAGTATAAATAATTTGGTCACAATTCAACAACATGATAAAGCTTTTTATCTGTAAATTCCACTATTTAAACACTGCAAAATACAACGAAGTTCAGCCTCTTGAAAATAAGCTAGGTGTTGGACTGAATAATATATCCGTGGGACAGCCTGTATTACATTTATCATTGCTATATGCATATTCTCATATGCGATACGTTGTCATAGTTTTATTGTTGATACTGCATTTTGGTTTAAAAGGATATTATTAAATTTGTATAAGACAGTCTCTCTGTCATGGTTATACATTTCCATTGTGGCTTTTCATGCATATGCAAATGTGCATTGACTGACTGGGATTTTGAATCACAATGACCACATGACTGTCCATGTTTGCCGTCTGATGGATTTTGTAACGCTATTATGTGTTTCACATTCTTAATACTGTATCGTGTTAGTAAGGAAGTTATCCACAAGGCCACAAACATGTATCCTGAAGATGTGGGTCCCCCATTGTGGAAACTTGCTTTGTGTCTGCTTCTGGCCTGGATCCTTGTTGTCGTCTGCCTCATTAAGGGGATCACGTCCTCAGGAAAGGTAAACATCACAGTGCGATGTGTTTCTTTAACGAGTAACTTTAAAAAATTGTAATCACATGTCTTTCTTTATGTGTTATTTTCGAGAATTAAAATCATATGTGTTAACATCATACGCTACTTTAGATATATGCAATCATATAAATTGCATTAATGTGTTATGTTGGAGAATTAAAGTCAAATGAAATACTTTAACGTGTTAACGGAGAGACTAATTCGCTAAGATAATTACAAACAAATGAGCTCGTTTAATACGTTAATTGAGAGAATTACAATCAAATGAGTTTCTTTAGTGCATTACATCAGAGAATTACAATCAAATGAGTTAATTTAACGCGTACGTTATAGTTGAGAATTACAGTTAAATGATATACTGTTATGTGTTACGTTAGAGAATTACTACCGCATGATATTTATTAAAGTGGTATTTTAGAGCATTTGCAGTCCAATGATTTATTTTAAGTCGTAACTTTAGTGAATTACAATCCAATGATTTTAACCCATATATGTGTGAACAAATCTATGGCAAGTTCCATCGGCTTATGTTCAGAGTTAAGTATCCGCGAAAGGTTAGCATGAATAGTAGAACAACTTATATAAACAGAATGATGCTTTGATGCATAGATTCTATTTTTACACATCTTTGTTGTTTTCTTTCACTGAGATATTTTGATTATAAACGCCTGAACATCCTTTTGTCATCAGTTGCTGAATTGCATTATATTCGGTTTCATTTGTTCACAGGTTGTGTATTTTACTGCCACATTCCCCTATATAATACTACTCATCCTGTTAATTCGGGGCGCTACACTGGACGGGGCTTTAGACGGAGTAATATTTTTTGTGGTTCCCAAGTGGGAAAAACTACTGGAGATTAAGGTTGGCATACAAGTGTAATGTGTATCGCCACCAAGATATTAATGTTTTATTTTCTATTTAAACTAATTTTAGATTTCAAACTATGCGATAAGTTCATTATTAATGTATCATATTATTTTTAAAGTGTCAATATCTATAAAGCATAAAAATGCAATGGCTTGAACCCAGCAACTGGATACGGTGTCATGCCATAAATAGAACTTTTGAAGTAGTTATTGCAAATGACATTTGCAAAACTCGTAAATAATTTTATCTTTTGCTCACACAACTAGAAGGTATTCGACTCATTTGATAAATTGTATTTGAATTTAGCATTCATGTAAGATCCTCTGTTTATTGAATATATTTAAATTATTCGTAGTAATACTGTGGTACTCAGGAAAGGACATCAAATCGCGCAAGAAAGGGCTTCATAAAAGATATAACCCTTTCACTAGGAAATTATCAAAACAGAGACGTATGTATTTATTAATTTTCAATGAAAATGTTGCTTGAGCAAAAATTTATGATTTTTCTCGTTGTCCAGCCTAGGTTAAATATTTAAACTTTCCTCATCGTACTGCCAGATTTAAAATATGCAATGTGCACATCGAATATCAATACCAAAATGCCCCTCAGTTTCGCCATATGTTTATTTTTAGATTTGGGTCGCCGCTGCGGGTCAGATGTTTTTCTCTCTTGGTATATCTTTTGGCAGCATCATGATGTTTGGAAGCTTTAACAAGTTTAAAAATAATGTGTATGGGTAAGTATATATATATATATATATATATATATATATATATATATATATATATATATATATATATATATATATATATATATATGCGACAGAAATTGCAAATAGGTCTTCCAACTATTGGCCTATCTGTGTAACGATATCCATTATTATGGCTTACACGAAATATGTCTTTCCTTCGTTAGTGTTGTACATGTGCTAGCTGTACTTTCTCGGTCAAGATTGTGCGTGCAGCTAAGATGTTTTTTGCTCCATGTATTTATAGGTTACTGCATTTGTATGGGAAAATATGAACGAGTTTTTCGGATGAAAATAGTGCACGACCTTGGGAGTGCAGTATATCTATCCGACAAAACGAGTTCATATTTTCCCATACAAATGCAGTAACCTTTTTATTATATGCTCATTTTCTTATTCTACCGAAGGCTTAAATACATAAGCAAAAATACACTACAAGAAACAAAGTAACTGAATGTATGTCGTATTCCAAACTAAATACACAAGCGCAGATTCATCATTACACAACAACATTATTAATGCGCACGTAACTCCGCCCAGATAAATTTGAACTTGGTCGCGCGCTGAACATATGTTTCGAAAGAAAATGGCGTTTTGGGCCACTTAAAATTGAAATTTGGAGTCATATTGTGAATGAATGCGCATTGCAATAACTTTACCATTTGATCTGGAATGAATAGATTTTAGCATTTTTGTCGATTCGATGAAATTTCGTGATTATGGACTGGATTTATCAACATGAAGTACGTCGATTTCAGCAGCGTCTGTGCCAATTCTACATGAAAATATACCGGATTGAAGCAGCTAGTGAGAAGTGTGTTGACATCGGCAAGCGTGTTTCTGTTCTGTCATTGAATGATTCAAATCATAATGTGCGAAAAATATGAAGTCTTTCAATTGCAACTCTCGAAAAGTCGCTGTGGAATTTAATGCTTATTTCATTTTGAGTGCAGTAAGGAGGATGTAATTGCACTTGGAATATAGTCGAAATTATGGTACAATTTCGAAATATGTAATCAAGCTTGAGAACCCATGACATGGCTCATGTAATTCGGATTTGCAGAACTAAGAAAGTGCATTTTGATGAAATTCAGGATGTAAAACTGTAAGTATATTTTTTGCCATTCTTATTACCAGCTAAAGGAGACAGTTTATGCCTTGTCACTTGCATGTTATTTGTAAGGACCCTGTCTTGCGTCTACAGCTAGCCTAAATCTGAAATATTGTATCAAAAAAGTTAACGCGGAATGTGCCAAAGCAGCTGGTATGTGGCAGTTCGCGAAACATCTGTTTTAGTTCATTCAGAAACAAATTGTTTGTTTACAATAAAAAGTAGTTCCTTTATTCACGTGAATGCAGTATGAATTGAGCGCGCGAGTTTAATATCGTCAAATATTGAACGATTCTGACAATGTAAAGTTAACAGAGAAAAAAAAATGAGCATATAATAAAGATAATTTCAGTCTTGGAAATATGAACTCAAATGGAAGATATATCTTGGCGAGTACTACATCCTGATCACAAAAGTAGGTCACGATGACTCATAATACATACTTCACTGTCTTAAGCTAAATTTTGTGTTTCTCCTTTATTTCTCAAGTTCTATTCACGATGCATTCATAAAATCATATCATTTTATGGATCTATTAATTCCACATCCTTCCAACAAAAGAATGTTACTGTGACTGACATTTCATATTTTATTGCCTTAGGTTAAGGTGTTGCAATTAACTCATGATCACATAGGTTTTTTGGGCTCTATATATAACTAGTTATACCAGGAATCATATAACTAGCTGAGGAATGTATGATGACGAGTCATACACTATCATTACAGAAGTTGGTAACATGAACCCATATTTTACATTTTAATCATATAGGTTCAGTTTTGTGTTTCAAGTATATTTCTCTGGCTCTGTTCATGCTAGAATCATCAAACTTGATTTTGTGTTCATTATGTTAGTACCATACAATTGATGCAATAGAAGTTTACTTAGACTACAGCTTACATTTTTCTGTCTTGGGTTATATTTTTGCATTTTTATCATGAACATGTTTTTTTTTTGAGTGGGGGAGGGGTGATGTCCGCGTGAGTCCTCGTGGAAAGCCCGCGTCAGGGGTTCACGTGTTGGGGAGCCGTGAAAAGTAAGCGTGATCTTATACACACCCATTATGATCCTACTCTTCGCTTCTCGATCACCTGTTCGAAGGTTTCCTGTGATTGCTTCTCATTAGAGCCTCGCTGCTATAATGATCGTCACTTTACATATTTTGCGATCGCTGTTGTCACCGTAGCGCGGCTTGATCGAGTTGTGGAAGATCAATAGTGAAGTGGGCCACTATAGCGTCAGTCGAAATGTCCATATAAAACCCCCATGGGCCACGATAGTGTCAAAATTTATAGCGTCAATGGGAATGTCCATACACCACCACCCCAGCCACTATAGTGTCAAAATATACCCTGGACCGCTATAGCGTCAAGGGAAAGTTGAAGATAGGTTGGGTCTTGTATAGGGATAATACGAATGGAACAGGTGAGATGGCGTCACGTTACTGGACATTGGCAACAATGTTGCAAAGGGCTGACCTCAATCGGGCCAAACAACAGTGTCAGAGGGGGAAAAAAAGCGGGTAGCGGGTAAGTTCAGCTAGTTCAGTGGGTAACGGGTGGCAGTTAGCGGGTGACGGGTAGCGAGTGGCAGGTAAATTCAGCTAGTTCAGCGGTGAAACTATACAAATAATAACGCTTGGCGGGGCGGGTAAACAAACAAACAAACAGACACAAAACAAAGACACACATATATGGCAAAGAGAATAAATCATTTCGAGGCAATGGAGTGGCCCTGAAAAGGGCCTTTGGATTCTTCTGTTTTCTCCAGTTCGTCCACCATCTTCTCACTTTCTCTATTATTCTTTTCATCTTCTTTTCATTCTCTGGTATCCAGTCAGGATGTCCCATGCATCTAAACTTTTCCTGTACCTTCATCTAGTTTTCATAGAGTCTGTCAAAGGCCTCTTTTTGTCTTTCTGTTTTCTTTCTCCTTTCTCTCCTTAGCCCAGGTATCTTTTATCTTCTTCACTTCCTCTTCCAGTACATTTCTAATCATTTGTTCTGCATTCTTTAATTGGTTTAATCCCCACTTCACAAAAGACCACTCTGTTAAAATCTCTATTTCTTCTAAAAAGTACCTGACTTTTGTCACACCATCAAGGGCCTCTTTCAATGTTCCCACTTTAACAAAATTAGGCTTAATAAAACCTCTTAACTTCTCCACTTCCTCTTCTATCATGTCTTTAACCAGATATCTGGCTACTTTCAGACTGGTCACTTGACTTGTCACAAAGTCTAGGCTACCTGGATCCCTCCATTCATCTGCAAGCCTTTCTACCACATATGCTGCATCCATCATCCAATACCAACTGTCTTTTAAGTCATTAAACAAATTCATCAATAACCCATTATCTACTATCAACACAGAAGGGAAGAAAAAGCCCGTTATATGCTATCCACATACTTCAGTGACAAAGGTCTTTTTTTGTTAAGAGAAAAAACAAACACAAATACACATACACACAAACGTACGCGAACGCATACAAACACAAACACACACACACAAACGTACGAGCAAGCATACAAACACACAAATACACAAACACACGTACGAGCAAGCATACACACACAGAAACGTACAAGCAAGCATACAAACACACAAACTCACACACAAACGTACGAGCAAGCATACAAACACTCACACACACAAACAAACGTACGCGTACGCATACAAACACACACACACAATTACATTTTTGGCAACTTGAACAGTGTTATCCTTTCTGGAGATCTGGTTAGCCCTGAGAAGAGCTGTTTTTCTGAGCTTCAGATACGCCTGCTTAATGCTGGCACCTCCCAGGCTGGGCCCCTCAGACACAACGGCGGCTCCAGTCCTGTTCCCAATTTACATTTGTTCTTGGGAGCGCAAAGAGTGGTTGAGTGGCCTCATCATCCCAGTTTTCCCTCTTAGGGATAGTGAATATTTCCCTTTGTCTTTTATTCTGCAGTCGGGGATGTTCTGGTTCTGGTACTGGTGGCTGTAGCTGACGTTGTTATGGTTGTCGTGCTGGTTGTGGCTGTGGAGGCGTCCTCACCTCAGGCTCCACATCACACAGAGGCCTTAGCATGAGATGAGGCAGGATTCTTTCTTCCTTCTCTTTCTTCTTTGTTTCCTCCTCTTCTTCCAGCTGGGTAGCTTCAGCTATGGCGTCCATAGCCAGCTCATCTAGTATGCGCCTGACATACTCCAGGTGCATCTGAAGCTCAAGAAGTTTCTATATCCTACTCATTTTTTTCTCAGTCGACTGATCAACGATGAGTAACCAGACTGGCGAACGCTACACTTTATGTCTGAAGCGCGGACGTGAAGGAAAACACCCCTTATAACAAAAACACCCCCCACTCACGTTGACATTCTTCACCTACACACAAACGTACACTGTCTGACAAGCCAGAGAAACGCTATGCTTATAGAGACAGTTCTAATTTTTGACATGAAACAAAAAAACGAAGTGTTTATAGACACGCTTTTTTTTTTTCAACCTACAAACACAAAGACAGGTAAATAGTTTGGCAGTTTGACTAGTATCTATTTTCTAAATGGTTGGGTAGCCCTGAAATGGGCTGTTTTATTCGGGGGGGGGGGGTTATGGCAATTTTTTATTGTCTGAGATTGCGTCCCCGTCTGGCTGCAGGCTTTCCGACAGGATAGGGTCTGCTTCTGCGGAAAGAGAAGGAGAACTCCTTGGTGTCCACACAGCAGTCCACAAAGACTCTGTCTGGTTCCTGCCGCTGTTGCTGCTGATGATGATGTTGTTGCTCTCTGCTTTTGAAATCTATACTTCTCGGTCCATTCTTCTTGCTCTTCCTTGCTTTCCTCTCTGAAGACCTCTTCTATCAGGTCTTGGGCTATTGTTAACATCCTGACATTCTCGATCTCATCAGGCTTCGGTATCAGGTTTTGCTTGACACGGTGTAAATTCATGTAAGCTTCGTTCAGCTTGGCTAGTCTTGAATGCATCTTCATAGGAGGATGAGTCAACAATGGATGGTCAGACTGGAGACTGTCCGCTTTATATGGCTCAAACAAAGACGCATAGAAAACATCCCTACTATTTTTCTTGGGTAGGAACGCTATGAGAGTTGATTTTATGGTAAGGGTAGAGAGAAGTCAAAGAGCATGTAAAGTCACAAAATTGTTTTTAAAACAAACGACAGACACGTTTGTTTTCAAAACACAACATTATATTTAACTCACAAACAACTAGCAATTCATATAATGTCAAAGAACAATTTTTATTTAACTCACAAACAACTAACAACTAACTATAAAACAATTTTTTAAACAAATTATTTTTGACAGAGTTCACAACGTTGTGAAGACAAGCTAGACTTCCACTGAGGCAGGTCGTTAGACCATTGATGTACATGCACTACGTTTCCTAGCTAAAGATAAGAGATAACCGTAACGGTCACAAACCATTGATTTACTTTTTCATCGTTTCTAGAACAGTCACGATCAAAATAAGTCACTAAATGTTCTAAGGGATATCCAAGACTGCGTTGATGAAGAAAATACACACAATATTGTCCACACACCATGAAATATGTGCCTTGTAATTTCAAATTATTGAATCGTGTCGTCTAGGCATTTCTTCTCATAAAGTCGAAGATGTCGTCTTCCAAAGGTGGTAATCCATACGAATCAAAATACTCCACACAACCATCTTTAGGGAAGAAGACGGCTACCCAGTGCGTTCCTGGGAGATGACTGTCGTCTGTGTTGATGACATAAGCTTGATGGTTTTCAGGCCTACGATGAGGCAGTTCATCTTTAGCGCACACTACAGGATTCCAAGAAGCAGTATACGAACTGTTGTTCAAAAAGTAATAAAGTTCCCAGATATCAATTTTCTGTTTTGTTGTCTTTTCTTGTCTTCCACAGGTAGTGATAAGTCATCAATTTAATCCTGAATTTTTGCTTGAAAGTCTTTGACAAGTAACCGTTTCTTCGCTTCGTCTCCGCACTCTGGGCCAAGAGAGCTTCAATGCGATAGATCTCCAGAGCAGTCAGTAGAAGAGAGGGAATGATCACGCAAGTCTTTATACCACTGATACAACACTGCTTCTTCCGAGATGAGACCCAAAGCATCCTCCACATACTCGTCCAACGTTTCTTCTTGACTCATCATCAGACATTTATCTTGTTAAATTTGACTGGGATGATCGTTTCGACATCCATAGCAATCTTTGTTGCTCAGTTCTGTAATTTTATCGTCCAGGTGTTTAGCAAAACGGGACACTAAATGTTGTTCTTCTTCTGGCCATCTGGACATGACCATCCCCTCTTCGTCTTTGTCTTGGGGTTCTGCTTCCACGGTATCCTCCCATTCTTTTCCAAAGATTCTCCATCATTCAAAGAGGGATAAGAGTCTTCCATAGCTTCTAACAGTCTAGAATGACTTCTCTCAAACTATTGATTTCTATCGTATTGTCGAACTCGGCATACAAGATGACGTTCACCGTCTCTGGCAGAGCTTCTGCAAACTAAAGTTTCACACGAATCTGGCCAGATTTTATAGGGTGGAAAAGTCCCTCGTCGCTGCCTTGGTCTGGAGTGAAATCAAAACCCCCAAAGCATAACCTACTTCATAATATCGTGGCTGGTGTTGGTCCCTAACTGTCCAGTAGGTTCGTACGATCTCGAGTAATTCTTCTTGTCAGAGTTAGCTTCGAAGGGTCTGGTATACAAGGTCTTGCCATCGCGACTGACTTCGATCTTGGACACTTTGTAATGCTGAAACTCGAAATGATTTTGATTGAGGGCTTCGTTGAAAGCTGCATTGCTCACGATACCAATGATTAAACGCTTGGGTAACTGTCCTTGGAAAAGATGATCTTGGATCGGAGTTCAGCGGCAATGGTGAAAGTTTTCACTTCCACTCGTCGTATCAGATACTTGGCGGTCGTTCTGCTCAGTTTGTGACTGATGTCGTTTCCCACTTTAGGTAACACTTCCACGCGTCGCACGTAGATTCTGGCTTCCTCGATGATGGTTTTGTAATCGGCAGCACCAGCCATCAAGTGGAAAGCCGTACTGCTGAGATTCAGGCTCAGGCGACCATCCACTCCGTTCTGCAAATACTTCTCTTGTAACCACATGTCTAAATGCAAACGATCCATCAGTTCTAAACTACGGCTTAGTTTGAATTTCTTTTGACGTTCGTCGAATCCCTTATTGGTGCAATTTTTATCCGCCACCTCATCAAACATACCCGCTGTGTCAGGTTTCCGTACCACGCAGGCATCGAGGTGGGTGTTTTTGGCTTCTTTTCCGTACGTCAGGAGATTTTCCAGGTACGCTCAATAAGGGTAAGTATCCATGCTACTGCTGACCAGTTTGTTATTCAATTACAAATCCACCTCGCTGAACAAGAAATGCATCAAAATGTTGACCGGAGCTACTGCCCCATCGGCATCTAGATCGGCACCATCCGTATCATTCACTTTGACTTTCAAATACAAGTAACTACTGTTCAGATAGATGTAATCTTCGGGCTGTCCTTTGATTTCAAATTTGATGGGAGCTGAGGCCCTCAAAGAGGAGATGGGATGAATTGAAATTCTTGCATCCTCATCATGGTGGGTGGATTGGTAAATTGATCCAGCTCCGACTTGGAACATGCGTAGGACTCTCGGTGCATCATTTTCTTTCTTTCTTTCTCTCTTGTGATTTAATAATCAAAAACGTCTAAGTCTCGGACGGTTCTTCTTTTCTTGATCGTCGTCCTAGCTCTGGGGGTGTGATGTCCTCTGGATGGGTGTCTTCGTCGTCGTCTCTTTCTTCATTATCCTTGCTGTTGCGTCAGGGAAGCAGGAATGGCTGACTCGGTAGCGTCCGGGGCATTTATAGGAGTTTCACGTCGGCCCAAAGTGTCTTTGCCCGTTTGAAGCAAGACATTTTTGCCTGCTCTCAATAAGGCTTCTTTGGGTTTTTGTTTGTCGATAATGACATTTTGGAGATATTCTTTGTCTTGCGCCAAAGCGGCATCTTTCAAGGTGTGCAATCCTCGTGTCACCATCGGTTCCAAAACAGGAGCCACCGAACGAAAGGTCGATTTCAACATATCTCCTAAACCATGTCTAGCTGTCGAGCGACTCCTCGGTACAGAGGATACATGACTTACAAGTCGTTAGAGAATCGTTTTAGAAAATGGAGTTTCACCGGAACTTTCCCTTTGGTGAATGGAATATTTTGTCCCAGATCTCCTTTTATAGTATTGTTGACAGTGTCGATATACGACTTACGGACTGGCAAATAGTGAGGATGTACAAATTCACGGTGAACGCGATAGGTGTTTCCACCTTCCTCGTCAGCGTTCGTGACAGAATCCACTTTGAAAGGAATGACACGCAGTAACGGTATGGAGGTGTGTCCCACCTCGTTGTACTCCACCACATTGAAGTACACGAAAATCAAATTTAGTCCTTGGTTCAGTTCTACCGGGAAACGAAAATACTGTCCAAAAGTATTGTTGTCGTAAATGACTGGTAATTCGTTATTCTTGATCTTATTCATTCTCAACTGAACGTCTCCACCAAAAATGTCAAACAATTCAGAACAAAATGTAATGGACACCTCTTTGCCCTCGGAAAATTTCATCAGCAAGCGACGAGCACTTTATGGTACTCGATGGCGACACTTTTTCTGACACTCTCCAAGGCTTTGACAAACACTACCTTGAACATGTCAGCAATCGTGTTCACCAAATGTTGACCACAAAAATAATAGCCTGGGGGAATTATCAATTTACAGGTCCACTTTTGAGTTTGGGGGTCCTTTGTTTTATTAGTATATTTTACATTGACATCCAGTTAGTTTTGCACTTGCTCGTCATGAACTTCCACCGTAAAAAAGTTTTGCTTTTCGACGATGTTTTTTGATTTGTGTCGGGTGAATGATTTCCACCAAAGCCACTTCCCAATAGGCTTCGTGATCCAATTCGATCGCCTGAGGTAATTTGACCGTGAAACAGCACAAAGTATTGTGGGAAAACACCTCCATGGAACTGTCACTGAGTAACGTCAAATAAAATTGGTTGTTCATAATTCCAGACGTCTGCTGTCCGATGGTCGCTGAAGGTATGAGGAGTGTTCATAAGAGGATTGACGTTATTGTTATTTGGGTGGTCACTGTTGGGAGAGTGATTGACGCTGGGCACAACACTCCCTTTGTTCCCATTAGAAAAGTATTTCAGGGAAGGATTGGGAAGAAGGTAGCCGATGCAACTGATCAGTAAAATGGTCAACAATTGTTTGTCTCCTTGTTGCAAACTCAGATTGTAAATGGCAGCACCGATGACACAGTACACCACAAAGATCTGGCAGAGAGAGACGATTTGCATTTTAGGCACACGTTGTCCACACCACACCCGCAACGGTTCTTTTCGTAGATCTTGCACAGAAGAACTGGGTGAAGGAGTGGTCACTGCAGTGGTAGCGGTTGAGGCTGTGTTGAAGGGCATGGTGGTCACTTCTTTTTATAGTCTATGACTTGTGAAGCGTCGATCCAAGAATCAAAACTGGAAGGATATCCTTTCCAACGTACTTTGACTTCTTTGACACGTCTTTTCCCCACTTTACGGGTTCTTCGTTCGAGAATGCTTTGTCGTACACTTCGTCTTCGTTTTTGGTTACAGGTGTCAGTTCTGTTGGGCTGCTAAACACCATCCAAACGGGGGACTTCAGACTGTCTTTATAACGGGAAAGTCTCAAGCAATCGTCTTCTTTGGCTTCACATTGCTGTTTCAGTGTGGTTAACAAAGAATCCCAAGCATCGGTGATGAACTATTCTGCATTTTCCAGCAGTACGTCGGACTTGAAATCTTTAAACTTTACTGTGTACGTGTAGGCCGTGGTTCCAAATTTTCTAGAGGAGCGTTTCTCCGTCTCTCGAATGTGGTAGTACGTTTCAGGGTTTAGTGGTGGTGGACTTTGGTTTGGTGTAGACTCTTTGGGACTGGATTCTGGCTCACTCGTGTCATCAACAAAATCGCTGCCATGGATTTGAGCCAAGTCTTCAGCTACTGTGCGAGACGATAAGTCACGTTTCTGTCTCTTACTTTATTTCCTTTCTCCACGAAATGATGCGATCGTTTCATCTTAACTGCAGAAAGTCAAATGACTACATTTGAAACGCCATGGGTTCCTTTATATCCATATCAGACCAGTGTCTTGCCTATATAAAGGGTCAGTGTCTTCCCTCCAAGTATTCATTTCACTCTCAAGCCTACCAGAACGATGGAAGAGCCAACACAGATCGAACTTCTGATTAGAGCTTTGCGACGTGTCATACGAAGGTTTTCTTCAGACAAGCCGACGAACTACTCCCTCACCTTTCGAGATAAAAGTCAAGATACTTGATATATCTGTCAGAAGAAAGGGCGTTGGTCTTCAGAACGTCCAGAACGTCAGGAAAGCAAGACAGATGTCGAAAGAAACAAAAGTCAAGATACCTGTTATTATTGTCAAGAGAAAGGTCATTCAGACTTCCCTTAGAAACAACAGGAGCAAGAGGGAGAGAGGGGTTCCGAACAGGAAGAAGAAGAGGTACGCTCCCAAATGGAAGAACCGAGACACGTGAAGAAGGAGAAAAAAGAGAAGAAAAGAAGACGATAAGAACGTGAGGAAGAAGAGGAGGAAAAACCTGTGAAAGTGAAGAAATTCAAAAAAGGGAGAGAGTGAAAAGACAAAGAAGTCTATGCACTTTTAAAATGTTGTCTTGTGAATTTGATTGTACATTTGTACCAGAATATACCAGAAAGAAAACCTTAGTGTGTCTTGGTTCTGATATTTTAGAATAAGGACCTACACGCATGCACTCACACACGTACATCATAAGGTAAAAAAGTGATGTTGAGTTTTAATTGATTTTGGCAAAATGAATACTATCTCTTTTCCAAAGAAGTAGGTGGCCCTGAAAAGGACCGTTGGGTGGTTTTTTTTTTTTGTTTTGTTTTTTCTTTTAAAGAAAAAGCAAACTCAGGAACGAGAAGGAATGAGCTTTAACTGCCTTATCCATTTGCCACGTCCAAGGCCTACTTCTGGACCTGTTCCTGTCGATGATTTGGTAGAAATCACTAGGGTGGGTATCTCAGGCGTAGTAACAGGATTGGGCTGTTTGGCTCGGGAAGGTCTTTTTCTCTTGTGTTGTAATAAAGAAGTCTGATACGTTCGTTTCAGACTCCTTAACTCTGACACAATATCTAAGAGTACCGTCACCGTTTGACTTTCACTGTCCTCCTTCTCTCCTAGACCTTCTTTCTTCTCTGCTTCTTCTTCTTCTTCTTCTTCTTCTTCTTCTTCTTCTTCTTCTTCTTCTTCTTGTCGTTTCCTTCTTGCCTCTTCTTCTTCTCGCTGTTGCTGTTGAAGGAGAAATGCTTGTTCTACTTCTTTCTGCTATTGCAACATTTTTCTAATTCTTCGTTCTGTCTCTGTTTAAAATTCTCGACGTGTGGTAAAGAAGGAGAAGGTGGCGAAGGTGCTGGAACCGGAACAAGTTCTTGTGAAGAAGGGAGAAAATCCACTAAATCCCAATTAAAATCTACCTCTTCTGGAAGTCGACCTGTGTTTGCTTTGGTAGCCGCTGCTATGCCATCACTCCTCGTCTCCATGGCCGGTGCACCCCAATTCATCGTCTTCTTAGTTTCCGTCATGGTCTAACTCTGTCACATAGATTAACTGCGCAGAGACGCTAACGCACCTATATAGAGAATGTGACGTCACAGGTAGCTCTCTTCGAATTGGAAAACAGACTCCGCACTGTGACTGAATTTTGTAACACGTGTTAAGATTGGTCAAAGAACTCAATCCGTTTCGATCCGCTCTTTCACTATAAATAACCGCGGTTCACTTCATTCCCTGCACATGTTCTCTTCACAAGAAGTGGACTAACTTGGAATCGTCTACCCTCCTATCGTCGATGCTTTTCAACCCGGATTATCCCATGTATGTCAAAACATCATGGGCTATCACCTAGATCACCGAGACGGTCCACTGAAAACGAAGAATCTATGTGGAGAGACAAGGCTGTCTGAAGAGAGTCAGAATCTACGGTCCAAAGGTCAGATGAAGTTTGAGTTAGAGAAGAAGATCCGTGAGACGCCATCTATGTTAACTGAATGATGTTAACAACAACAAAAAAAAAAACAAAGGCCCTTTTCAGGGTCACTTGATTGCCTCGAAAATATTTACTCTCTTTCCTAAAAAATTATTTAGTCGAATTTTTATTTTATGTGTGATAAATTTAGGGTAGCTCCATTGCCTTGAAAAGATATATATTCTCTCTTGCCTAAAACATTTTTTAGTCTATTTTATATTTTATGTGTGATAGATGTATGTTCATAAATCTATGTATGTCATATTGTCTATGTCTATCCAGTGATATGTCCCGCTCCGCCAAGCGATGTTTGTGTTTTTTCTATGAACGGTACGTGTTCCCACCCCGCCAAGCGTTATTATTCGTATAGTTTCGCCGCTGAGCCCGCTACCCGCTACCCGCTGAACTAGCTAAACGTACCCGCTACCCGCTACCCTCTTTTTTCCCCGTTGTCACTGTTGTTTGGCCCGATTGAGGTCAGCCCCTTGCAACATTGTTGCCGATGTTCAGTAACGTGACGTCATCCCACCTGTTCCATTCCAATTGTCCCTATACAAAACCCAACCTATCTGCAACTTTCCCTTGACGCTATAGTGGCCCAGGATACATTTTGACGCTATAGTGGCCGGGGGGTGGGTGGGGTGTTGTATGGACATTCCCATTGACGCTGTAGTGGCCCACTTCACTACTAAGATCATATAATAAGCAACTTTTCCAGATCCAACACAGACAAGCCAACATAAATGGGTTTCATCTACTTCAGCCTAGTTTTCTTGATGAGTGCAGCAGTACGTCCACTGTTAAATCTCTTACGTGACTCAAAAGCCGGATTGGCAATCATTCTGCAAAACATTGTCCCGGACAAAGTCGACGGGAACTCATTTTCATTGATATTCCATGGTTTATTTGAGCACGCTTTGCACATCAGCTTGAAGAAGGCCTTTTAAATTTCGTCTGCAGATATGTATTCCTGTGAATGTAAACAGCAATCTATGCATGTTAGAGAAATCTCAACAATCGATGGACTTCACACAAACGCATACCCAACAGTAGATGAAACTGTACTTTTCGCACATGATCAACATAGTTTGGAGCTTGCGGAGCAGGTACGGGACAAGCATGGTGCATTCCGTTCCCGCAATCATCCACTGTCGCACACTGGTACGGTGATAACCACTCGTGGAAACAGACTACGATTCCTAGGCTAGTTGGTAATTATTGTTGGCTTGGTGAAACTCGTACACGTATTACAAGTCAACTTCGAAGAAATTTCAATGTTTGCATTTTTATCTTAGTTAAGTATTTGTTTGTGTATGTTTTCCTCTGAGGGAGTGATCCACTAAAACTCGTCTACAGGCAACGGTTGCATTGTTTTTCATCATACTGATATTTTGTGTCAAAGATACACAATGCAACTGTTTGGACGGGTAGGTTCGTCTCCTACCACGAGCTGGTTCTTCGCGCACGTGAAGCTGCGACTCGTCATAGAAATGCCGCAGCGGTTACCACGTTGAATAAACAAATGTCGATAGATGTCAGTGAACAGTTCTAGCTCGATGTTCGTTTCTGATAGCAGCGAATAACAACCCATTCCGGGTAATGAGAAGTAACGTGCGTGGTCGAGCTTGTATATACGCATGGCATTAGCACGAAAAGTCTGAAATACATCTTTGAGCAGTTGCACGTCGGAGACAACTGAGATTCAGAAAACTTCGTTTCGTCCATATACTTGTGCGGGAAGATTACAAAAAAGCACCTTGAACTTGGATCTTTCAGTTCGCTTGTCACTGGGAGAAGCATCACGATATCGACAAATGATCATAAAGCTGTTGTTGCTTCCTGCGGCAAGGGTGTTAATGATTTTATCTAGCATGAGATTAAGAAGCTGCAGTGAGTCAATGAACTTAAGTTGACTGTGGAAACATCGTGTATTTTTTATTGTTTGGAATAACGCTTATTATAGCGTTCGATGCTGTTGCAATTCATTGAATGATCAAGTGACTCGAGAAGGTTATGAAGCACAATTAGAATTTCGGTTTTGTTGGGGTATGTGACTGGGATCGCAAACATTTTCATTGATGGACTGCACGCTGAAAGCTCTTTCACAGATCCAGCAATTAGTCATCAATCATGTCATCGCGAGTCAAGATCGTGTCTACAGGCGAGGAGAGCTATTCTTGGATCCATTTCATTGTATAGCTCGAACGATTTAATAAACACTCATTCGACCTCTTGCCGCAACACAACATTGGCAGCTCAGTTGTTCCATCTCATCTGACAACAGTGTAGTAAAACCCACATAGGACTTGTTCAGATGCTTGTTTTGTATTTAATGAAACCGCAGTGTAGGCGACGATGTTTGGTCGTTCACCAGAACGTTTTAACATTCAACTGATATATGGTACTTTCCTCTTCCATACTATTAATATATTACCAGGTTTGGCATGATCGTACGCTGCAGCTTCTATATGATTCTTGGACAGTAACATTCATGGTCAATTAAGAAACTGTTGGATGCTAATTGCATGCATGCAGCGTCGAAAGGGCAAAGTTCTTCCATGATGATTGATGGCCTGGGAAACTGTTCATTTAAAATATTTTATCCACATATAGTAGTACCGCCCCACTGAGACATCAGAGTCCTCCACGTTTTCAATATTCCTCAACAGCAGTAGATAATTAAGTGTATGTGGGAATAGTTGAATCGGCTGTAGACCGTTATTGCAAACAAACTCTTTAACGGTGATATCAGGTTTGAGTCGTTCAAAGATACTAATGTCAGTAACTTACACAGAAAATTCAATGTTATGAATGATCGCTCGAAGGATGCAGCGGGTTAAGTTCGCCGATTCGAAACATTTCTTGTAATTGGCTTTCATATTTACTACTCTTTGCGGTGGAATACAAGCTGGTGTTTGAATATAACTCGACCCACGGAAAGGATTGCACAGGGAAATATGACGCTGTATATTTGTACATCTGACAAGTGTCCATCCTGAACCTGCATTTTTATATTTTTCAGCCTTTTCAAGAATCTTTGCAAAACCTCTGTCAGTTTTATTATTGATGCCCTTAATCTCTTTACGGTTCAAAATTGTACAGGCACAACTGTGAAACCACAGGCGCAACATTATAACCACATAGCTGTCTTGTAAATCAAGACTTCCGATGGGGTTAAGCTGCGTAATAAAGTCCACACCGATAACGATGTCCTCCATGATCTCGGAGGTGTCCGCGTGCTGTAATGTTGATATTATTCCTAGACGCTCGTTTGAGAGAAGCTTCCCAGTGTTTTTGTCTGACCCGTGCTTGATTGGAATAATTATCAGATAATCTTGTAAATCATCAGAGCCCCTGTGCAAAGTAACAGCAGGGACTTGAACTCGTCGAGCTAGTACTTTTCTAGCAACAGCATCGACAACAACGCTGGTCTTTTTTCTACACATCGTTGGTTTTTCCGTGACAGCCGCATAGGCAAGTTTTGGCCGCCACTAGCGATAATATTTGGCAACATATTCATCTGGAGGGCACAGATGATTATGCGAATCAGATACCTCATTTAAGACATAATCGAGCACCTGGCCGACTCGTAAAGTTGGCAGGTGGGATTTACAGTAGGCCTATTTAGTATTCATAAAATGACCTGTTTTGTTCCAAAATTTCCGTTTTCAATAGCATGGATCTTTGCATCAGTTGCGTCAGAATGCCATTGAAGTTTCTATATGTACGCAAGAATTGTTTTCAATAAATGAACTGCTCATTTATCTTCTCTATAAATGGTGATCTGGTAAGAAAGTGTGAGTATATAATTGTATTCTTAGCTTATTAGCATTCGACAAGTTTAGTATAATTATTCCTTATCAAAAAAATGATAATCTTTTAAATATTCATTTCCTAGGTTTTCGTTGACAGGATAGTCAAAGGAAAAGTTGTGTTTATCCGGCCTTTTGTGAATATCTTCCGAATGTCCTCGCATGTTTCCTCTCTATATTATATATCAGGAATTTTCACAAATTAATATGTTCTCGATAGTGATCAACGAAGTTCTTAGCTGTCTTCACTTGCTTCAGTGTTTTCGTTCAATACATCTCTGTCTTCGCTGAGTGTTTCACTATCCTCAGTATCGTTAACGATTAAAACTCACTACCTCCGGTGATTCAGTTAATATCAGGGACTTATAGTATTCTTGTACAGTATGATGCAATGACTTTTCTATGTTTATTAAAGTCTTCTCTAAGTGTTCGTGATACACGTTCCAACACTATCTCTAACTCGGTTAATTTATCAAGAGACTCTTGATGCGTATTTGAAAAGTTATATATGGATGCGTATTTAAAATCTTATATAGCATAGGTTGGTTCTTTTTTTAAGAATCAGTATGACGCATTCAAGATAAATAGAGATTTCATCTAAAGTTTGATGTTACAATACACCATGGGTCTGGTCATTTCGCCGAAGAGGTGAATGGTATCAAAGTGGCTCATCCCGTCTACACCTGATGCAGGCTTCCACGACGACTCATGGTTACATCAGAAGCGGATCTTCCACGCGGATGCACGCGAGAGTAAAACAATTCACAATGGGGATAACTTAAGGAGAACTCGAATTGGTTCTGGGGTGAGGAGTCATGATAGGTGAACAAGGTCTCAAAAGCCCATTATGATACTATTAGTGGTAAACTATCCGCATTATGGCTATGCCTTGTAAATTGTGATATGCTACAATAAGCAGGTTAAACGTGCATTGCTCAGGTAAAGGTGTAGAAGATTGAGATCTTTGGGCTGTGTACTTTAAACATGAGGCTGCAGATGTAGTAGCTAATCACTTACTTGTGTGTGAAGTATGCTTCTGATAATGGCTTTCCTTAAAAGTTACTCAAGCCTACGATTGTCACCTAGTAAATTTTGTGAATGAAAAATAATAACAGTTTGAAGTAGTTTTAAGACTAATGATTTAAAAAACACAAAATTACTATATGGTTCTTATAAACTCGTTATGGTTTTCTAACATGTGGTTTTGGAAAACAAAATAATCCGATCACTTTCGTTGCCAAATCTTTAGTTTCGAAAATGTTTAGACTTGCACTTCGTCAAAATGCTCAGTTTCGGAGGTAAGTAAATCTCAGATGTAGTCCTCAGTCTCATAACGCAATCCCATATGAGTGATCGGTTTTGAAAAAAAACACCAAAAGCGTTTAAAGTATGATGAATGAAATTCTAAATGGATGCCTCCACTATACATCCATGGCTTTCTCACCGTTATGGCAGAGAATGTTCTGAATGATAATTACTAGAGCATATAAGATACACATCGTTAGATACTATTATGGTGCTGCATTTAGTGCTCTTCGGAACAAAAATTGTTTGCATGAGTGATGTTTTATGACTTTTACGTTATTTACACGAAGTGGAACGAACAGTCAGCCTTCTAAATGTTTACAATGTATTACCATCCTTTTTAAAAGAAGACCCTGCGTGTTCCATGTTTAGTTACAATTTAACATCTCTATTAGCCATTATTTTCTCCATCCACAGAGATGCCATGTTGATTGCCATAATGGACATGGTAACAAGCATTATCGCTGGTTTTGTTATTTTCATGACGCTGGGTGGAATGGCAAAGACCATGGGGGTGGGTATAGAGGATGTCGCAAAGGGAGGTAAGTCGGGAAACGTTTTGGTTTCGCAATGAATATTAAACGAACTAATGGAAATTCAAAACAAATAAACTATTAATCTCATCATGAATATCTAAATAAAAAAACAATTGCGAAAATATTCAAAGGATTCTATTAGGATCCACTCAGCTATATGATGTTTTGTACGCTTATATTTTAGTGGGAGGCAATCCGCTCCATACATAGTGTGTGTGTGTGTGTGTGTGATTTAGATTTTTAACGTAGCTTTAACAATTTTTCAGTCATATCGCTACGATGTCTGCAGTGTGACAGTTTATAGTGATGTCTAGCACTGGGGCATCATGCCGCAGACATGTAGCATGATGTCCCACCCAGTCACATTATTCTGACACCAGGCCGACCAGTCCTAACACTAACCAACTAATGCTGAGCGTCAAGCGAGGCAGCTTGCTCCATACATAGTAATGAAAATGTAAGAGTGACGAAGGCTGTATTTTTCATGATTTGAAGGTGTTAAAATAACCTGATTTTAATATCGTTATATCTATATGTATATTTCTATATTGTTGATATGGCTTTTTTATAAGTTTGTGATTCGTATTTTTGATATGGTTTTGTTGTATATATTTTGCCTTGTTTCACTATATTTTATTTGAGAAACTCAAGCGTTTTGCTCCCCACCATTTACTGTCTTTCAAGCCTGTGAGTTGGTCTGTGAATGTTTAAAGAAAATATCTTTATGTGTTAACCAGTGTGAACACGTACCGACTCAATGGGCACATAACATAGAAAATCATGACACGTTGAACCAATGACAAATATTCGGATGTATCATTTCAGATAACATACCCCAGAAATAAATGACCAATCTGAAATATCCTTTAATGGAATGCTCAGAATAAAGTAGTAGTATGTTTAAATAACACTGGTATTTTGTTAAAATAATAAAAATTTAAAGAAGAGAAAACAGGCAGGTGCTCCTATCAACTACTTATTAAAAATGTAAGAGATGCAAAATTATGTATTTGTTCTTCTTAACTGTTGACTTTTTGTGCAGTTGTTGCAGATGTCATAGCTGATGCATGATGCCTTAGTGATATAAGGTCGATTTGTTTACTCCTTGATTTAGACGTTCGATTCTAGGGCTAAATTCCATGATAGAACAAAATCTGACAACCATCTCCCAACACAACTGCGATATAGAGAAGTCACAATTTCTTACTTTCTGTACTTAAGCTGCTGAGTAAATCTAGGAATCGAGCTTTATTTGCTCTAACTGCCAAATATTGTACCCTAAAACTCTGTGCAGATTCAAGAGTCTTGCAAGATAAATAAGCACAGCTCCATGTCTTTCTTTTCTGGCGAATATGCTGAAGAAATGATTGAAAAACAGAGTCATAGAGTTTCATGGCTGGGCATGGTATATTAACAACTCTAGTTTCAGAGGCTTCAAGATCTGAGTTATCTGGCAATTCTAAAACATTTTGTACCATCGTTGGCCTTGGTACTAATGCCAAACGTCTAAGTCAAGAAGACAAAAACTGGTCTTCGGGCTAAATAGTCTTCTGCTACAGTTGTTATTGTTATTATTATTATTATTATTATTATTATTGTTACTATTATTCCAGGATATGGGTTAGCTTTTGTAGCGTATCCGGAAGCCCTGTCTAACATGCCAATTCCGCAACTCTGGTCCATACTCTTTTTCTTCATGCTTTTTACTCTTGGACTTGACAGTGAGGTACGTGAAATAAAGTGTATACATTCTCAATTGTATTTTCACAAGTACTTACAATATTAGAGATTTTGAAAATAAATACTTTTTTTTGCACTTTTGGAAGGAAAAATATCATCCTAATTTTTTTCAAGGCTGCTAAAATAAAAAGAGAGCATTTCACTCTCACATTTTCTCTTCAGTTTGTTTTCGTGAGGATTATTAGAAAATTTTGTTCGTTTCAGTTCGCTATGTTGGAAACAACACTCACCTGTCTCCAAGACGAGTTTCCGCGTCTAAGAAAGCACAAGGGCTATTTGTGCGTTGGCGCTGGAATTGTATGTTACCTCATCGCTCTTCCCTGCATTACACCTGTAAGTAAAAGTCGAAGTTTTGATGATAATGCCGGTATTTGTTTTCCACTTGTTAAATAACGAAGTTTGAGTCAGTCTTAGTTATATTGAACAAATCAGAATTGGAATTGAAGTTTATACTTTAGCATTCTGATATTTTCTCTCGATGTTATGGCTCTATGTAACACTAAGTCAAATGATTCTACTTCACACCAGCTTGTTGAAACATTTATTAGTCTGGGACTTATTAAAGGTCATCAGGTGCCGCCCTCTTTACTTCGTCCAAGGATAGATGTATTAGCTAGAGGAAATGTTGAGGGTGGAGGGAGTGGAATTCACCATTATGCATCTCTCAAATAAATGCATAGAGATTGTGAACTATACTTTGTAGTATATTATGATTCAGATTTAAACACAAATTGAACATTGAAGTGGGGGAAGAGGGCGTGTGTTTCTAAAATGCAAACTCTTGGACAAGATAAGAATTGGAACTTAATGCTCCAAATTAATGACCTTTATTTCGACGTCAAATGTATCCAGTGAAGAGCTGCTTGGCACTGACATTTTGAAATTTCGTAATGTAAAGATTTCCTACCCATTCACAAATGATCGCAGTGTGAAGAGAAATAAACAATGGGAAAGGTTGTTTTAGTATTGTAGTGGGAAAGGTTGTTTTAGTATTGTAACGGGAAAGGTTGTTTTAGTATTGTAACGAGAAAGAGGGCTTTAGTATTGTAACGGGAAAGGTTGTTTTAGTATTGTCACGGGAAAGAGGGTTTTAGTATTGTAACGGGAAAGGTTATTTTAGTATTGTAACGGGAAAGGTTGTTTTAGTATTGTAACAGGAAAGATGGTTTTAGTATTGTAACGGCAAAGATGGTTTTAGTATTGTAACAGGAAAGGTTGTTTAAGTAATGTAACGGGAAAGGTTGTTTTATAACTGGAAAGGTTGTTTTAGTATTGTAACGGGAAAGGTTGTTTTAGTATTGTGACGGGAAAGAGGGTTTTAGTATTGTGCATTATGTGCTATATATACAAGAATTTATTCAAAATTTTAAAAGCTGGCAATAAGGAAAATTATGTACACTTCCTAAATGTACGACAAAGGATTCCCTCCGAGTATTCTGAATCAAGATGTCGACTGATTTGTTTTTCTTTGCCTTAGGTCGGAGACTACATCGTGGGACTCATGGACGGCTTTGGTGCCGATTTTTCATTACTGTTTGTGGCTACCTGTGAATGCATAGCCGTCATGTGGGTTTACGGTAAGCAAATATAATATTGTTTGCTTTTTCTCAAATGAATAACCTTGTCAGGTACTACGAAGCACCGCAGATTAGATGCATTTGGAATTTTGCATTAATTAGGAAGAAACTATTAAAGTAAAACCTGCAGAGAAAAATAACGGACAGGGACGATATTCATAACATCATAACATATATTGCTCAACATAGATGTACTTGTGTTATTGAATTTAATATTACAGATTGTGATTAGGTATCCTAGGAAAAACACAAAGGCAGAAAAACTATTGATAGTATCATCATCATCATCATTTTTACGTATGCGTGTGTGTGCCACCAATGTGGTTTGTCTCCCGATATTCCCTTTAAAATCAGACTGCAGAAGCAGATAGCATTTATAAATAACTTCAACATTTTAATATTGATTTATGAAAGACGGAAGGAAAATCATTTTTAATTTGTTCATAATTGTTTTTCAGGTGTTAAAAGATTTATCAGTGATGCAACATATATGTTGGGGAGTGCACCAACACCTGTATTTTACTGGGGATTCTGCTGGGTTTTCTGCGCACCAATCCTTGTTGGGGTAAGAGAGAGAGAGAGAGAGAGAGAGAGAGAGAGAGAGAGAGAGAGAGAGAGAGAGACTACTGCATTTACGAAGAATTATTATATTAATTCTTGCGGAAGTTGCAAGACACGTGGCTGAGCAGTAAGGACGATGAGATTCAGTCCTAAGTAGACATGAATGACATAAAGAACTTACATAATGCTGTGAAGATAATCGACGGGTCACATTCATCAGGAAGATATCCAATGCCGAGTGCTGACAGCATCACACTGCTCACGGGCAAAGAAAATATACTTCAGATATGGTCAGAACACTCCAACAATATCCTCCGTCAACAGTCATCTATCAACGAGGAGGCAGTTGATAAACTGCCCCAGGTGGAAATCAACATTTCATTGCTGACCACCCAACGTTGACTGAATCCGAGAAAGCAAATGACCTGCTACTAAATGGTAAAATACCTAGATCAGATGTTATGCCAGCAGAAGTGTACAAACCGGACAGACAATCCCGCAACAACCAGCGAGTTATCTCCTTGCTGTCATTAGCAGGCACAGCCGTCGCCAGAATTCTGTTGAATCGTTTTGTGCATCACATCGATCAAGAGCGTCAGGCTGAGAGCTAGTGTGGTTTCAGTAAAGGACGAGGGACCTTATACATTGTGTGTGTAGGTAGTCAATTCCAGGAACAGAACTACAATCTTTACACGACATTCATCGTGAGGGCATCTGGAAAATCATGGCACAGTTTGGTTGCCCAGAGAAATTCATCATGCTGGTTCGGCAATTCCATGATTGCAAGCTTGCTCGTATAGTGGAACACGCTAGTCACCTGAACCACTCCCAGTCACCAGTGGAGTCAAGCAAGACTGTGTTTTAGCCCCAACCGTCGTCAATATGTTCTCTTCCACGCTTGATGATGCGTTCAGTGACTATGACACTTGAATTGGCATCAGACACCAGACTGATGGCAAGCTCTTCAATCTTAGGAGAGTACGGGCAGAAACGAATTTACAGGAAGCAACTGTTCATGATCACCTATTTGCAGAAGACTGTACCCTGAATGCCAAACCTGATTCCGAGATACAATGAAGTATGGACCATTTCTCTTCAGATTGTAATAATTTCAGTTGAACAGGAAGACAGAGGTGATGCATCAGCCTGGACCAGTAAAATCTTACATAGAGCCTACTATCGTAGTAAATAGTCAAACCTCGTAGAAGTGGATCTATTTCTTCAGTACACTGTCACTTACAGTTCACATCGACGATGAAACCACCGACAAAATTGCTAAAGCAAGCGTAACCTTGCTCACATTACGCACAAATGTGTGGAGCATTGAATATCAGTCTTCAAACAAACCTGAAGGTCTACAACGTCCTTATGTTGCTAACCTGCCGTATGCTTGCGAAACTTGCATGTACGGTGTACAGACACCATGCCAAGAAGCTGAAATAATTTCACATGGGCAGTCTGGGGATACTTAGGATAAAATGACAGGACAGGGTTCTAGACTTTGGTGTTCTTACGCAGGCAGGTGTTCCAAGTATCCACATTCTGCTGATGAAATCACCAATGAGATGGGCAGGTCATGTCACCAGGATGTCAGAAGAGCGACTACCAAAGAAGATCTACAGCGAGTTGAAGAACGAAAATCAATCTCAGGGTGGTTAGAATAAACACGTCAGAATTCCCTGAGTTCATCCTTGCAACATTTCAACCTTGACCATGAGTCTTGGGTAGATCTTGCACAGGATTGCTCCACCTGACACAGTGTCATCCATACTGGAGCTACAGACCTTGAACTGATGAGATTTGTAGAAGCAGTGCTGAAGAACGAGCATCGTAAATTTCGGAACAGCAGAGCTTCCACTATTGATCAAGCAAACCCAAATATCATCTCCCGTCAAGTGTGCCAATGCCACTGGCTGACTCACAGAAACCAAACCAGTTACTGATGTCATAGTCATCTTTGAATTCGAAGGACGAATAACAAATGCTAACTTTGTTTGATGATACTTGAAGGTATATAACTAAATATACCATATACTTTCTGTCACACATTTCAATTTCTTTAATAACTTATTTTAAGTCGGCTGCATCCTCAAAGAAACTTGGGTGCAAAATACAGGAGGCTGCACATTGCAACTAAAATTCTGTAAATGTACGTATTAAACAATATAGGATTGTCCGATCTGATTCAAGATCAAACTAGAATTGATTGATGGCTGTTGGAACCTTGATTCTTTGCTGTGTCCTGAGACTTGCTTGGCGTTTGGATCTGTGCAGAGGTAAATGAAAAGCGGAAGGGGTAAATTTCCGCTTGCAGTAATAATGCAAAATATTTCATTTTGTATTTTGTTTTCTCTCAGCCATATATGACATAAGTTATAAGTTAGCATTTTGAATCCAGAAATTAATATAAAATATGCAAAGGTTCTACGTCTGCAAAATTGTTGTAAAAATATAAACAAAATTAGCTTGATTAAAACCTACTTCTTAACTGATCGATGGAATAAATATGAGAAATATTTAATTTAATGAGCAATTTAAGCATGGAAACAGCTCATGCATTAGTATGTAACAACTATCAATTTATATTTCTCGCTGCAGTTGCTGTTTATATACCGTATGGCAAAATACAATCCACCCAAGATTAATAAAGACTTAGCTTACCCGGAGTTCGCCCAGGTGATCGGTTGGCTTATTACTGCCGTTGTGATATGTCCAATTCCACTCATGTTTCTATACAAGCTGTATCAAGCCAAGGGAAATCTCTTGCAGGTAAGACAAATTGTACTTCGTCAGCATTTCATCTCGATTCCGAGTATTTGTTTCACCATAGAAAAGTACCGAGTCTGGTTTATTATGTTCTATTTTTTACCTCTTTCAGTTATGCTAATAAATATTACATGTGCAGAATTTTATTCATCAGTCTGTTCCAGTTTGGAAAAAAAAATGATATTTGCAAACATTTGCGTGTTTTCTTGTCATGATGAAAAGATACAGCCATGTAGACCAATAGAGATTTGTTAATGCGATGCAAGAACTACTACCACATACTTACCATGCACCAAGAGATACATGCGTTTGCCTTCGTAACGTGTTTTTGTTATCAGTCTTTCTGAGTTTCATCTAGATCCGAATCTGAAGATAATATCTGGACAAACTTTGTGAGTAAAAATGAATTGTGGATAATAACGGTCAATCTGATTGATTAAAATGACATTTGCACAAGTTACACAAACATGTAATAACTTTGAAACGTTTTATTATAAATCAATATAAGATAAACTCCAACTTTAAATCTCTTTTAATGAATACTTTAAAATTAAATATCTAAGCAATGTGAAAATGTTGGGTTGTTTCCCCTGCTGACATATTCTTCGCTTTGTATTCACAGAGGCTGAAAACAATCACAACGCCGACGTCAGACTGGGGACCGAATGATGGGTCACTAGCACAAGAGATTCAGATGGATTATATTGCAAATGGTGGCAAACACGGACTTGATAATCCTGCAGTTGTTTTCGATAATTGAAAACAGCATCCACTCTGAAAACCTGAAGCTATTAAGAAAACCACCCTTGTCAATTAACACTACTTAGCATCTCATTAATTAATTACCTGTGATGAAAATGAGGGCTGTCACCGGTTGTTTGGAGCAATAGATTGCACGGTGCTTCATAGTAAATACTGCTTGAGTGAACATAAGCTGACATGATCATACAGTCTTTTATAAAATATTGGCCATGATATTTCCGAGACAGTGAACATAAAAGAGAGAACACAGCATCAACATATACATTACTGCACTCAAAATTAACAAGGCTGAAGTCAACATTATTCTTTGAAATTGTATCCGTCCGGTATCCTTTTGTTCTCGCTGTGTTACATAGTACAGACAGCTTGAGTGAACATAAGCTGACATGCATCTGCAGTCTGTAATTAAAATAATGACCATGGTTTTTTTATCCATCAAATAGGTTATAGTTCGATTTCAATCCATTATAAAGTCTTAACACATTCATTTGAAGATCAAATAGATTATGGTTCAATTTCAATCTATTTTAAAAGCCTGACACATTCATTTGAATATCAAAGAGGTTATACTTGGATTCCAGTCCAATAAAGAGATTAACTCAATATTTTTGTTTCTTGAAAATAATATGACTGTAAACTGTTGTAAGTTGTGTGGAATTAGGAAAGTATTTACTGTGCAAATGAGGGTGGACAAAGAGTGAAAATATTTGAAATATCATGTTCATGGGTGTTTTGCATTGAACTAAAGCTTGGCATCCATGCTCATTCAGTGTCCTAGGATAATCGTTTACGACATAACATCACCTGTATAAGAGGGCTTGCAGTTTAAACTAGAATTCTACAATTTTCTTTGTTGGCCCATACATAATACATACTGCTTAGTGCGTACACAGGTCCCCCTCATGAACGGCCCCCTGACCAGCGGCCACTCACTTTTTACGGCCAGAATCCCTTGGCACCGACGTGTTTTGTTCAAAAGTACCCCTCAGAAAAGCAGGAAAGGCCATCCCTCCAACGCGACCAGCGACCAGGATAATAGTGCAAACGTAAAAATTTACCGCTCACAAGCGGCCACATTTTATTTTCATTTGTGTCCAGAACAAATATTTAATTCATAGGGTATGCTATATACCGATGTCTGTTTCTCGATGTCAGGTTATCGTTACTGAAAGAAGTGTTGGCTAAAGTACATGTACCACTAAGGTTAATATTATATCATCAAGCCGACCTTTACAGGAAGCGGGGTTAACAATGTTGTGATAGAGTTTTGGGCTTCACACAGCGGTTGAGTATTTTTTTTTTATGATGATTATAACCAGACTTAACTGTCAAGATCATAACATGGTCAGTATACGCTAAATATATATTTTGAGGATTAACAGAGAGAAATTAACCTTAAACAAGACCGGGTACCAGACAAAGACCGAAAAATCACGTGACAATACATGTATCAAATCCATTATAAACAAGGCATTTCGTCGACTCTGCAAAAGTTTCGTCTGCATAATTAAGCTGCAGTACTGAGCAATTAGCATCATATGAATAAATCGTTACCAAAGTTGAACATGTCATCACAAAAACGGAGAATTAATACTTTAGAAGAAAAAGTTATTCGACTTGACAGTGGGGAGATTTCAAGTTCTTGCCGAAATGTTTTTGGGGAGACTCAACACCGTAACATATAAGGAGAATAGTCTGTAGCAGTGAGAAAATGGAGTAAATGGAAAGACAATTATATTAAATGCCAACCAATGTATGTACCAAGATTTAGATGAAGTTTTTGAATGATTTTGCCATGCGCATGTCAACAATGCCCTACTCACATTTCACGCTTAATAATAAGAGTTATTAACGTTAACTTGAAATAAGTCAGTTCTTAAGAAAAGAAGAACTCTTTAAAAATTAGTCCTACGTTTAAATATAGATATTAAACACTTTGAAATTATTTATTGCTTTCTTACTATACACATACTTGTCGCAAATATAGTCCCTTTCTGGAAAGGCCACCTGTCGACTACCGCCACTTTCCCGGTGCAGAAGGGGTGGCCGTATAAGACGGGGACCACTGTATTTCAAAAAGTAAATTATGTTGTGTATTTCTATGTAAATTTTTTGTAAATGTCTGGTTGCTTTTGTAAATTTCTTTATTGAACCCTGCCAGATAATTTCATATGTTTCATCTGAGTTTGTTACTGTACTTTAACTTATTACTAGGCTGTATTCATTCTGAACCACCCACTTTGGTTTATTATCCGACAGGTGAAATCTATACAATTAAGTACAAAGGTATAATCGTTCAAAATCACACGTTTGCCTTGTTCCTTTATGCCATAAAGCTGACCTCTGTGTGTGTGTGTGTGTGTGTGTGTGTGTGTGTGTGTGTGTGTGAGAGAGAGAGAGAGAGAGAGAGAGAGAGAGAGCACAAACTATAGGAGCGACGTAAAATCTAATTTGCGCGAAATTCACAAGGCTGAAGACAAACATATTATTTTGAGGCCCTTTCGTCTGGTATCCTTAAATTCGTGGCATTAATCGACTTAGATGTTCTAACTTGTATCTCTCAGAGTGCTCAGGACAGAGTTGACAATGACCTTGATCCATCCATTTATTCAATATTAGACTGCTTCACATAAATAGTACACACGCAATACAAGTATCTCCTGAGTCTGAATTATCAATGGATTACAATTTCTCTATATTTTCCGTATGGTTTAACAGTTTCAAGTTATGTTCCTTTACTTGTATTTCAGGAAACAATGATTTTAAAATTCTTGACATTCTCGTGAAGCTCTGCAGTCCTAATTCTACTAATGTAAAGAGCTTTCTAGGATATGCCGATTAATTCATAACGTTATCCACAGAGAATAATGTAGTTTGAACAGCTCGGTGGATATTTAACAAGTAAATAACTGTATACTTATATGTCGGTATGAGGCATAACGTAATACCTAAACAGGTCATTTGCAAGTGTCAACCGTTTATTGTCTAGCCAGGAAAATGGTTGTTATATAGTTTTGTATGTACAGACAGATTTTGTAGTGATAGGGTTCAAGATTTTGCATCAGATCGCTTTCCTGCCTTGATATCTTCGGCCACCGTCTCTGAGAATCGTGCCTGTTAAATATTTATCGGAAGATATTTCATAGGTGAATTGTAAGGACAGTATTGTCACGAGAACCAAGGGTGCGAGTAAAAATACAAGATGTTTCAATATCACGAGGGAAATACTTCCTTATATCTGCTAAAACGTTGTAGACTGTCGTTTTCTCATTCATTTGAAGGTAGAGAAACGTAATTAGCATGCATGGAGTTTGCCCATTTTATCTGTCCCTCAATATTGGTAACATACGCAAAATTACATAAATTTCGATAATCATTTGATTTCGGTTTGCAATCAACACTCTCTCTCTCCTGCTTGGATTTTTCCATCATCTTCCAACATAAGAATGAGCTTTGTGAGAATGAGAATAACTCCTTATCCAAGAGTTATTATTATATTCCATCAATAAATGTGTGTTTTTGTCATTTGTCATAACGGTTGCAATATATTTGAGAATGGGTAACACTGAATATCGAATAGACACATGTCTTCGTAAGTTTAGTCCGCGTGATTGATATGGAATGAGATTTCAAGCATGCTAATATGTGAAATCTGCTTTATGTGGCTTTGATTTTTAAAGCAGTTGTTTTGATTGGCACTGCTTTGTTTCACAATACAGCTGTATATGTAAAGCACAATCCAGTTATATGAGAGAGAGAGAGAGAGAGAGAGAGAGAGAGAGAGAGAGAGAGAGAGAGAGAGATTAATTTGATATGGAAAATATCTTTATAAATTGGGAAAATTCAGTAATCCCTGTAGTGTTATGGCCATATAAGCATTGTGATTTTTTTTTCGCAATGAATAACTCTAATCGTTCGGATTTATCTTGTTTTTGTAGTTCTTGGGAGTCGAGTCTGCAAAACATTTTATTTTGACTTTCTGTTATTTTAATCTAATTTTATTTTACTTGCTATGTACTTATATTTAGCGTCGATTAGACGAAAACTATTATATTTTATAAACAGAGTCTTTTTTACATACATCAGTCATATGACTGTACCATTGCTACATTTTCATTGCATACATCGAAATATATATAGATTAATTTAATCATTAAGCTATTTCTTATAATAAACATAACGTTTTGTTTGATATTGTTATGTTCAAACGTTTAGAAGAGGATACTTGTATTCATCTCGTGTTGTTGATGTTTAAATATTTATATACAAATTTAATTTCCTGGTACATAAATAAGTTAAATCGCTCGGATTGACATACATTCAGAATATGTATCTAAACATGCATTGTCTCATGACTCATAATTTGTCTATTAATTTACGCTTTAAAAATCTTTACAATTGTAAAGAAGACATTTTTGATGATTCAAATAAGCCATATAAATATAACTTCATGTCTAAAATCATAACTAATAAAGAAAAACGAAGAGCATGCCATTGTTGTATATACTGCATCTGAGTTCTGTTTGAGCTGTATCTTAGAAAAATTTCACTAGATTTTCCGCAAAAATCACAGTCCAGCATCTTTCCTATGCGCACATTTTTCCTTGTGCGTACATTTTTCCTTCTTACTTGTTTTTTTCTTCATCCTCATCATGTAGGAAAATACACAAAGAAATAAATTGTTTATCAAACGAATGACTTTCATTATTTCAGTCAGTACTGTAAAATACATTATGATATACTCCTTTTTCTCCGTTAACTTTACAATGTCAGAAGTGTGCAGTATTCTACTATACTGATCACGTTGATATTGCATGCACGTGCTCGACACGTGTGCCTAAAAATAGTATAGTGTATTAGGTACTACTTTGTAAACAAACCATGTACACTCGTATAGTAGGCTTTAGGTTTCAGTTTATTAGATTTGTTTGTGGATGTAAAAAAACAGCTGTTTCGTCCATTTGAAGATATTGATGATAAAGTGAACAATGTGGACTAGTTTACTGAGTCACAAATTACACTTTCAAAGAAGCAAATAAATGAACGTGATATTCGCAATGTCCACAACGAACGTGAGAGACACAGTTTGAAAATATCATTCTGACCATTGAAACAATTATTTACCGGAGATGTTCGCAACTTTTCGTTAATGGAATGGTTCAGAATATGACCAATGCTCCCTGACGTATATACAAATAGCGTAGAAATGCATACTGAGGGCACGGGCTATCGTATATCTATAAGAGACGTATAAGTTAAAGTACGAACAACGTGGGCTAAAACGCAACTGAATGTTTTGGTAGAAAAGTAAGGGCCTCAGAGCCAATAAACCAAGACGACGAAGAATTCTTATTTCCACTGGCTTAATGGATTGTCAGACACCAGCTGTTTTGCAATTTTCCGCGTTAACTTTGTTGATACAATGTTTCGGATTTAGGCTAGTAATAGACGCCATACAAGTAATAACATAACTGGGGGAGCATATCAGTGGTCAGGCATAAACATGTCTTCTTTTAGCTGGTAATAACAATGGCTAAAATATACTTACATTTTTGTACCTTGAATTTCCTCAAAATGTACTTTCTTAGTTCCGAATTATGAGCTATGTCATGGGTTCAAACGCTTTATTACGCATTTCGAAAATGTACTGTAATGTTGAATACGTTCCAAGTGCAGTAATATTCTCCTTACTGCACTAAAAATGAAATAAACGCGATATTCCAAAGCGTCTTTTTGATAATTATAATTGAAAGAGTTCATATTTTTCTCACATTATGATTCCAAACATTCACTGACAGAACAGAAACGCACATGCAGCTTGAGTCAAGACGCATCCCAGTCCCTGCCCAAATGACAGACACGAGTATTTTTTGTGAAACTGACACAGCTAATAAATCCGTGTTCATAATCAGCTGAGTTGAGTAGAATCGACAAAACCCCTAACAAAATCTATTCATTCCAGACCAAGTGGAAAAGCTGTTGAAATTCGCATTCATTCACAATATGACTCTAAATTTCAAAACTACAATTCTTTTTGAAAGTGCGCGATGTTCAAATTTCGTTGTTGTGTATTAATGAATCTGCGCTTCGGTATTTATTTTGGAATACAACATACATTCAATTACTTTGTTTCTTGTGGTGTATTTTTTTTTTTATTTATATAATTAAGCCTTAGAGTAAGAAAATGAGTATATAATTAAAAGGTTACTGCAGTTGTATGAACACATTTGTCGGATGGATACTTCATTCCCACAGGTCGGGCAGTATCGATCCGATAAAAAAAAAAAAACAACAACTCGTTCATATTTTCCCACTCAAATGCAGTAAACTATAATTATATAAATGCATAACTGTTGATTGTTTAAAGCATTGTGTTATTTTCAGCAATTGTAATTCACTCGCCACCTAACCAATTCACTTCAAATTTCGGGTATAAAATATAATCACATGCTTTAGCTTCCCTCAATCTCATTCCTTCCTCTTGATGGAGTCATATTGTTAAGAAACACCTTTGGGACATGTTAGACCTAGAACATCATAACATATTTATCTTATGCACTGTACCACTCCAGCCCCTCAGTCACGTGAATAGGCCGATGTAATACAATTAAATATAACTAACACATTTTGATAAAGTTTTAGGTTCATGTGTATTTTCACTTGTATTTCTAATTCATTTTTGTGAAGGGCACGTTGCATCCCCATATATACTTGTTTCACTCCTGCCTCTGAGTTGCCGTATATACTGGCTTATAAGTCGGGTCCTTCAGCAAACTACATAAACCCAGATATACCGTTGCATAATGCGCAGGCAGATCTCAGTCAATGCAGTTTTTAAGAGTAATCAGTAGAGGAAACCACATAGATCCTTATTATGTGACGGCAGATCATGGTCAATGTTGTTTGCAGTTTTTTACGTCTTATACGTGAGTATAAATGGTATGTCCTTCGATAGGGTCATAAAATTTAATCTTGTGGAATTTTATTCCAAACAATCGCACCTGAAAATTGAAAGCTATTTTTGTATAACTCCTTTTTTGGCTTTGGTTCTTTGAAATACTGCTCATTTAATGATCGTATATCTGGGGTACTAATAGATTTTCTTTCCTGGAAAATGGTGTTTAGGTAAGTGGGGGGGGGGGCAGAGTTTGCTAACACCGTGTACATTTTTGGCCTTTCCCAAAAAATATTCTTTCATCTATTGGTAATACTTTGAATGTAAACACTTCAGTTTGAACATTTTCTGTTTGCTGAGCAAGAATTCTTGTACATGCTCTTCCCTGGAGTCTGGAAATTTTTCTCATATTTGTAGCAGTTGTGTTCCCCAAAATTACAGTAGTCAAGATGTGCTTGAATGTAAAGTTTATAAAAAAAAAAAGAAGGAACTCTGTAATGTAAAGGAATGAAGACCTTGCTTTTTCTTAGGAGCCTTATATAAGAGTTTATTTTCTTTGAAATATAAGTTATACGTAAGACCGTTAAAAGTTATTATCTGCAAATATTCCAAGAATCCTATCTAAACACCTTATTTTCAGATCAATGTTATCATAGAAAACAGGCAGTATATCAGTTTGCAATCTTGATCTTATCAACAAGACGTTTGTTTGGTCCTTACTCAGGATCATACCATTTTCCTAGCACCATATTTGAAATCTGTTGAGAGCAGTTTGAAGTATTTTTTCAACTTCAACTAGGTTGATTTGAGCATCAGACAAGGTAGTGTTATCAGCATACATGTCAGTTGATGAGACTGCATCTCCTATTTTTAGAGGTAGGTCATTATTGAACAGGACAAATAAAATTAGCCCCAAGATAAAAACTTGTGACACTCGTGGATTCGAGTCTCGGGCTCGGTCAAGGTGGGTACTTGAGAAACCTTGCTACTAGCTTCTCATCGGTGGATGGTTCTTCCTGGGGTTTTCCCGTGTTCTTCTTCCACCAGTTATACTGGCCGCAATGTATAGCATATTTTTGTGCTGAAAAATGGCGTTACACCTTATAACAACAACAATATATTTGGATTTATAATAAATATTAAGACTTTACTGATGATAAGTTAACACTGATGACAGAATGTTTGATTTCTGGATCTAGATGGCTTCTAAAGAGAAATTTAATGTTAAAAATGTCCGTATATTTAAGATCATTGGTCTCAATAGCCTCAACGATGTCCCTCGTATCTCCATAGCCTCTAACGGGAAATATGATGTTAAAAACATCAATATATCTAATATCACGATTCTCTCTAGCCTCGAATGGAAAATAAGATCGAGGCCATATAGGCCTATTTCAAAAGTAGCCCTTGACCTCTAACTAGAAATGTAATGTTAAAACTACAATTAGAATCCAACACGACGTTTGAAGTGACTAACATCTAGTTATCTACTATTCAACACCTCATTCTGTACCATCAACATACTTTGGAGTGACCAATGTCCAATTAACTGCTATCCAACACCCAACACCAACTATCCAACATGCCTTTGTAGTGACCAATACCCAGATGTCTACCTTCAAACACGTCATACTTCCTATCCGACACGCCGTTGAGTGATCAGACCCACAACTACTAGCCAATGGTATGATATAAAATAAAAGAAGGGGACGAAATCATACACTATTACACAAAAGAGCAAGTATGCTTACGTACACGGAAATATTTGCATAGTATCACACAAGAGAGGTAGGGTTTATGTCTTAGTTGTGAATAGCAAAAGACATAAACACACACATATAAAAACCTGAAAAGGACCGTTTGCTTTTTTTGTTGAGAGCGTCGTAGTCATCTACTTCAGAGGGTGCCATATTATGGTAGACATCCTTGGCAGCTCCTTACAAAAATGCAGAAATATTAATGGCCCACTGGTCTTTGGGTATATGATGTATTAAAGCTAACTTTTCAAACTGCGTTAAAAAGTTATCGATAATTTCGCCCTTGTCATTAAACATCGGCATGGTTATCTGGACGATACGTCTATCCTCAGGTCTTTTGCTTGAGGGTCCTGAATGTTCATTCAGTTCTTCGCCCCTCCTAGATTCCGCTTCGATCCTTAGTCTTTCCATGGCTAACGCATGTTCTCTCTCCCTGGCTCTTTCTTCGGCTTGCAATCTGGCTAACTCAATTTCTCTTTCTTTATCCCTTTCTTCGGCCTGTCTGATTCTTTCTTTCTCTTTTTCTGCCGCCTGCTGTTCTCTGTATTCCTTGAGACTCCGCTCTACAAATTCCGCTAATTGGGTCCCTTCATAACCTAATTCATCCCTACCTATAGACTTATATTCTCTGACTAACTGCCTATCAGTTGCCATCCTAGTCTACTCGACTGTATCACCAACCAACTTACCTAGATTTTTAGTACTCACTAACCTTTTTACTGCCTTACAGGAAACAGCTTCCCTAAGAATACTTACCCGTATTCTATCCTAGTAAAGTCTTAACCTACAAACTTGCTTAAAAATCACTAACAGCTTTTGGCAGTACAAAATTCTGAACTTTACATAAAATTCAGCTTGCTCGCACCAAATATGCAATTATTCCCCCGAGACTTCCTTAATTATCTCTTCTCACAAGAGTAACTAAAGGCAATACTGCTTCTGAATTGCTTGAATTCAGACAACGACCACGCTATCAGCGGTTCAGGTACGGAATCTTAATTTTTTACAATGTCATAACAAACATTAACGAAAATCTCAACAACGCATGCACAAATTACAAAATTGCATAGATATTGACTCAATTCACACTCGTAATTCCTTATTTAAATAATAAACAAAGCTATCACTGCTATGGTATTATACTTCTATTCAATATATGCTCAGATGTGCTATCGACTGTTCAAAATATCCCGGACGAGCCCCCACTTTGCAACGGGGCTTTAAAACATTAAAGCCTCCTTAATTGAATTGGCGATCGTTGACTAGGGAATGACCTCCCACTGTGTTATTGCCCAGTGTGGACGGATAGATGGAACGTTAACAGATAGCTGAGCAAGGCTATTGAAAGAAATAAACTACTACGAGCCACCTATACCAATAAATAAAAATAAATTTAATCAATTAATACAGAACCAAAATTTCACCTTTCAATCCAACAGATTTACTAAAATAAATTTAATCACTTAATACATAACCAAAATTTCACTTTCAATCCAACAGATTTACATTGATAGAATTTAGTCGCAGTGTTCAATTTACATCATATTACGAGTGGTGAATTTAGAGAATACAATTCCACGCTTGACAGCATCACCTGACGTCTCTCTTCTCTTGTCTTGTTTTCCACGTCTAATGCGTGCGCTTTGGTCCCCTTTCTGACCCCTGATTATTCCGACCTTGCTTAGATGCGGATTTGGCTCTGACTCATCGGGTTTTCCTTTTTTCCTTCCTTCCTTCCTTTCTTTTTCCTTCCTTCCTTCCTTTCTTTTCGAGGGTATAAACTGTTTCATTAATGCTGTTTCTTTCAACACAAACCGTGCGTCCTAACACTATAGCCTGTCTTCCTTTTTAAGACAGCTATCTGGCCTTTCTACAAGGGAAAACACTATTCTCACGTTTCCCAAGGAGTCGGACCTTTTGTCTTCTCACAAGGCAAGAGTCGAACTAAAGAAATTTGTCTAAAGTTGCTCCTATAAATTCTAAGTCTCCCAAAGTGTACGCCTTAATTTTACTGACCAATCGGAAGTAACTGTTCCTAAAATTCTCTCCAAATAATCATGTCTTTCATCAGATTTCACCAGCCTAAAATATGCTGCAATTAGCTTTCCTTTGAAGATCAATTATTTGACATAAAGTCTTCTTCCAACTGATACGGTCGGTAATTCTATGTACGCTGTGTCACTATACCGTTACGATGACTCGGTCAATTCTACTGAAGCTTAAACGTAGACCCTTTTATGTTTCAGAGATGAAATAAGTGGAATATCAGAGAACTTTCTCAAGACCTTTCTGGCTTGACTATGATAACTTCAAAGCACAATTTATTCAACCTTAAGTTTCAATAAGTCTTCAAAATTCGCCACATTACATATGTATTCATCTTTATGGTAAATATTGATCTTTATCTCTGAACGTTTAGACAAGACGATATACAATCATTCCGATATTGTGACTGAATGAGGGGAAATTTTAGGACACTCACAAAATTTGATATCCTTTGAAGCCTGAACTCCAAAACTACATTGTTAGGTAGATAGGGCAAAGAAAACAACCCTGACCGGTGACTGACATATTTTTGTTCATGGTTAATTATTCTGACACTTAATTATTAAGCAAAGAGGGTAAAAGTCTTGTTTGTGTCCAATGTCAACACATTCGTTTATGCTGAACCACGAAGGAGAATGGAAAACCGAATATTTAATGTCAGGACACCTCGTTGACCAGGAATGTCCTTTCAGTTTTCTGTATGTGTAGATGAATGGGTGAATTGATCTCTTGATCTCTCTCTCTCTCTCTCTCTCTCTCTCTGTGCCTTTTACAGAATATTTTGTTGACAAAGACAGACAAAAATACATGTAGATTCAATTTTTATACAGTGGTTATTGTTAAGTAAAACCGTCTATTAATGCAGATAGTCTCTCATTAGGTTAATTAAAACAAAAGTTTTGCACAGCGGAAATGATTTAATAAACTTTTTCATCCGACAGTGATTCATGGAAGAATAACAAACTTTCACTTAAGTTAGGCCAGTAAATAAAATGTATCCATTATACTTTGACTTTTATATTTTCGTATAAGTCGTGATCAACTGCAAACTACACAAACCCAGAACTACTTTAGCATAATTTGCCAAAAGTTCTTGATCTCTGAAGTTTGTTAGAATTAATCTAAAGAGGGAAAAAGTAGCGTAGAACCTGATCTGTAGGCACATGATGTAACGGCAAATTAGGATCGATGTTGTTTTTAGTAGTAATCAAATTACACACGAGTTTAGACGGTAGTTTATTTTAATGATTTTTTGAATTGGGAAACGTTGTGAATTTCCCCTAGATCATTCATTTTACCAAATATAAAGACATGGCCTAAGTTTCCATCTTTTTTTTTTTTTTTTTAAATAAGCACAAGAACTCTACTACTGTCTTAAAAATGCTTTCATTTAATGATTTTTCTTCCTCGAAGTACAACACGATAAAACTATAAAATAATGTTCGGTTTATCTGTATTAATTAGCATGAGATAACCTTTATTATTGAGAAGTGTATTCATTTAATATGTCACAGTGTATGTCCTCTTCACAAAATCCTTTCTAAACTGATTCGGACTAGACGTTAAACAGAGCCTTTAGCTTAACTAATTATGTTATTTATTCCATCCATATTTTGCAAAATTCTAATCATGCCACCTCTGCTTCTGAAATAAAAAATAAATTCCATCACCACAGGCACAACCTTCACTTCTCTTTCATATCATTCTTCTCCTTTTTATCTTCCCACCACGACTGCCACAACTGCCAAGACCATCTGCTCCCTGTCATCATCGTCGTCGTCTTCGTCATCATCATCATCTTCATCAGGCTCATACCACTGCTAACTACTACTGCTGCATCCACTTCTGTTACCACCTTCATCAGTACCAACCATGGCTGCGGAGAGGGTAGGACAACTAAGACAAAATTCCGGGAGCCCTCAAGGGTCAGGAGCCCACATCCGTCACAATTTATAATTTATATGGACCTACTGGAGAATTTCTCCTAGGGCCCACAAATCCTGTCTGCGGTCCCGGTACAAACACCAACACAACCATCGTAATTAGCACGACGCGTCCTTGAGCCATTTCAGATAGTACTGCTAACGTACATTTCATTTCTTAAAACCAGAGGAATAGATCACTGACCAGCAACGACCACTGCAATTACTTTAGAAAGATCAAATGGAATCGCATTAGACTGTCATTACTGGTACATATACAAGCAAATTATTAAGTAGAAAGATATCCGGTCAGATACGAATGAAGATGTGTGTAGGTGGACAGATAGATGGTTAGTTTACACTTTCGTATTATCCTAGACATTACTAATTAATATTAATCAGCATATAATTTGCATGTCTTAGAATAACAATATTACAAAGAGCTTGTAAAACTCGAAACTTGCCAAAATTAGTGCCAGTTATCTCTCTCTCTCTCTCTCTCTCTCTCTCTCTCTCT
>JAECUM010026810.1:0-75233 GCA_016617855.1 Megalonaias nervosa | reverse complement strand
TTCACAGGCCTGTCCACTTTGCGTAGCGCCTTGTGATTTAGCCCTGTGACGTCAGTGTCTCATACTTCCTACATGTGGGGTTTCATCAAGGATAAGAATGTCAACAGCTTTAGCTATTCCAACTTAAGTTAACTTCCTTTGCTTCCATTCACTCTGAATATCAGTTTTGTTCAGTTCCAGTATTTTCCAATTTTCTCTGTTACGACTCATTTTTCAGTATCTGGTGTATGCTTAGTTCTTGTCATAGATATCAGGCATTTTGGTGAGACGTGCTGTGGATCAGATTTGACTTCAAGAGCAGTATGATTGACTATTACTCACTGTACAGTGTAACCAAAATAAACTCCAATAACAACATTCCTTTTTATTTTAAAGAATAAACAATTGCCTTTAGTTCTGTGACACCGCTAGCATTCTTTATACTTTGTCAAATGCAGGGTCTTGGCAGGTAGTCAATTAACACAATAAACAGATCAAATAACAATACAAGGGCATGTCATCACCTGTTTTATAAGATACATTTGTCACAAATCAGCATATTAACATACAGTAGCAACCAGCTGAAATTTCTTCTGATCTGATGGATTTGTGAAAGCTGTAGTTTTAGGAATCCATTTCCAAATTCATTGATATCAGATTACTGGATCATCATTAATTTCAAGCCCTGTTGTACTTCTGTCATCATTGTTGACATTACTGTCCTTTAGAATTATATTAAGTTTAAATCAGTTTTCAGACTTAACCATTATTTTAACCTACTTTGTAAAAAATTTTAACTTTGAAAGCATCTACTTTTATATTCTCTGCAATATTAAAATGATACAATATCAGAACTGAAGAAAAAATTGTAGTTTTTAACTCAGTTGGTCATAGACCAGAAGATCTAATGCATGGTCTGTTGTCAGTTGTCATCTGTCATCCATTCATCCATTAGCACAAGCAGGGTTCCCGCGCAGGTCTGAAATTCTGGAAAAAGTCTTAAATTTGAAAATTGCTTTTCCAGGCCTTGAAAAGATCTGGAAAAATTTTTAAAATGACTAAAACGTCTGGAAAAGTCTTAAATTTTCGTTGTTCCCTTTCACATGATGTCATTAACACTTTTTCCCTTCACTAAGTTTAACTGTCACATTGGGTCCTGGACAAGAAATTCTGTCGTAGTTCGAACTATTCATCGAGGAAGTTTTACAAATGCATGTTTAAAATACAGGCTACTTAGACAGTCCTAAAGGCCGAATCCTGGAGCAGTACATATAGACGGTTCAGTTCAGCAAATAGGCCTATTGGCAGATGATAGTGATGGCAGTTTATTTTAATGCTGTGAATTACGTCAGATTATTGGAGCTGGAAAAGTGTTACAAGTGAGAATTTTAGGTGATGCAGCTTTACTGAAATTGAGCTTTGAACTGAGTGGGTCATGCATGTAATCAGAACCGGAACTGACATCATTTTGAAAGCTCGAAAATATGTTACACTGCATATGTATGCCAACTTTTTGACCAAAATGAGCACACCGTTTAACAAATTCATAACTTTTCAGACACTAGATATGTAATTTTAATAGGTCTGATCACCAGTATAAGAGGTGTAAACTTTTGGACTGTTCATTTTGGCGATTGTTAAAAAAAATCTCTATACTTGTAAACACGGATTAACTCCGTCTTTTTCTTGGGGAGTGCTTTAATGTATTGCATGGATATTTTATTTACTACTCAGTTTACGGGTAGAAGAACGAGTGCAATTTAAACAATGAATAGTAACACGGATTTATGTTCTTTGATTCACATAATTATTTTTTATTTTTTGGAGTAAGTCAATGCAAGGTGAATTGTAATGTAATTGGGGACAATCGCCAAATTATCCTAGATAGGATAACCCTTATAACCCTTGTGGGCAGCCGATGACTTCAAAGCCTGGATTGGGCCTTCCAGACTAAAGCATCATGTTGGCTGCGCAGGTCATTAAACTTGTGACATTATTAGGTCTGGAAATTTTAATTTTTTGGTCTGGAGAAGGTCTTAAATCATTTTCTAAATTTGTGGCGGGAACCCTGACAAGTTTGTTACAGTTACTCCTAGGATTGTCATGAAACTTCACATGTTCGTCCCATGGTCTAATTGGTCCAAAATGAAAATCATGCTGCTCACAAACCTATTATGGCCACCACAGTTGCCATCTTGAAAATCTTGTTATGGCTTCTTTTTCTGAATGAATGATATCAACATAGGGTTTTCACTAAAAGACTTGTGATGTCTTGTTGTTCCTAAACGAAAATGGTATCAATCTGAAGTCCAGTATGGTCACCACAGTGGCATCTTGAAAAGGTTGTTACTGCTACTCCTTTTGCATGGATGGAAATATCAAATGCGGTTTTTACTACAGATGACTTATGATGTCTAGTTGGTTATTAATAAAAATGGTGCTCTACATAAAGTTCAGTATGGCTTCTATGGCAGCCATGTTGAAAATCATATTGAAAATCCTTAACAGAAAGTTATATTGATGATGTTAGCTGGTTTTAAATGAATTTATCTTGTCACTACTTCTCCTAAATGAATGGTCTTATCACCAAGGGGTTTTCAATACAAGATTTCTTATAATGTTGACCTTAAATTAAAATTATGCTGATCAAATGACTATCATGTGGCTATCTTGAAAATCTTGTTTTCACTACTGTTAAAGAGAAAGTCGTTTTGACATGGAGTTTTCATCAGAAGGTTTTTTATGATGTCGGCTTGGTCCTAAATGAAAATTACTTACTTTCAATATGGCCACTGTGGTAGCAATCTTGAAAATATTGTTATCTCTACTCCTCTCACATGAATGGCTATGATACCTAGTTGGTCCTAAATGAAAATGGTGGCAGTTGTAAAATCCAATATGGCTGCCACGATGGCTGTCATTAAAATCACCCTGTCACTACTACCCCAGAATGGATGATCATGATGACATGGGATTTTGACCAAGATACTTCTAATGATGACTTATTTGTCCTGGATGAAAACGGTGCCAGTTTGACATCCATTGTATCCACCACAGCAGCTATTTTGAAAATCTTGTTATTGCTGAAGAATATCAGAGATGGTTTCTATACTATGAAGCTTAAAACAAGGAATTGTCTTCACTTGAATTCCTGGAAATTCTTTTCACTCAGTACAGCATCAAACCTTCATGGGGCTTTTTGTTATCTTTAAAATGGAAACAAACTCAAACAGGCATGAAGGTTTATGAAATTCCATATTTAATGGCAGTATATAATTGTTTTTGGTGTTTTTGTGATTAACAGTATATGAGAGAAGAATGCTATCTTTTATCATGCTGTTGTCCCTTATAGCCACTGGTAGTTGTAGCATTATATTGCATTTGCCTATATGTAGTTAAGATGGATTTTATTTGGAAGCATTCAGATTAAGAACAGTTAACCCATATTTTCAAAAAGTTCTTTACCACTAGTTATCATACCCACCCCAAAGATTTTCTGGCCCTGTTGTCGGAGAAAAATGGTACTTGCAAGAAAAGAACAACTTTGATATGTAATATATATTTATATGGTGCCTGCAATTGAAAGATATGTGATTTAAATACTTTATCAAATTTGAAACAAATAAAGGGTCACAAGCTCTTTTGCAAATGCATGATCAGTGGAATAACGGATTAGCTTTTAAGTGGAATGTAGATACACTGAAAATAAACTCTAAATAAACATTCGTATTACAGCTGTCCATCTTTTACTGCATTATGTAATGAACAGCATTATATTGAGAATAACATTATGTAATAAACTGTGGTATAGTGAGAATAACATTAAGTAATAAACTGTGGTATAATGAGATTATCGTTATGTACCAAACTATGCTGTAGTGAGTAATGCGTTATGTGCCAAACTGTGGTGTAGTGAGAACAGCATTTTTTACTGAAACACAGCATAGCATGAATGATTGAAATTTATCAGATATTAATGTTTTCAAAAAGCATTAAAAAAAATATAGGAAGATTCAAATTTGTTTCTGTCCATATTGTCATTCTTTTCAGTCATGGGGTCCATAGCACTACCATATTATATACTGAATCACATAATTGCAAGGGTGAACTGTATTATTGTGTATTTAACTTGTATATTTTCTCAATTATCTTGTAGAGGATCATTTGTTCTGTTCCATACACAGCCTACTTTCATTTATCCATGACTTTTGTTGCATTCAGATTGATTGGATTAAACAGATTGTTGGATGAACAAATAAATATTCCGGTACAGAATGTGTACATCAGAAATGTGTGGTTCCAATTATACATGCAATATATTTAGGAGTTAGTTATTTCAGTGGAGTTATTTTTGTAGGATTATTGTAACACTTGATCATTGATTGATTACATTTTCTGCTAATCAGTTTATTATACATTCCAATAATTAATTGATTATAGGTTGTGCTAATTGTTGTGATCATTAAGCATAAATTCACACCTCATCTAATGAGTGTCAGATTGCTTATTATTTGATAAAGGAAAATAGTGTCTCTGTAACAATGAATAAAATAAATATTTTTAGCATATTGCTTACAGGTGATCATTTGATTTGGTTGTTTGATTTACATTACAGGTGATCTCATTTGCTTGATTTACATTAAAGGTGGTCTCATTTGATTTGGTTGCCTGATTTACATTACAGGTGATCTGATTGGGTTGGTTTGTTGATTTATATCACAGCAACACATATGGGTTATTTAGGGTTGAGGCAGTTAGTGTAAAGTGTTTGCCTGAGGACATGTTATGGGAGCCGACCCACTTGAGCTAGTGTAAGGATTCAAACACATTCTGTGTCACAACGACTCTTATATGTAGGTGAAGATGTCAATCAGAGCATGAGACTTTTAGATGAACAAAGAGTAGTTTGAAGTAAGGGGATCAGATACCCTAGAGTAGTTTGAAGTAAGGGTGTCAGATAACCTAGAGTAGTTTGAAGTAACTGAAGTAAGGGGGTCGGAAAATCTAGAGTAGTTTGAAGTAAGAGGGTCAGAAAACCTAGAGTAGTTTGAAGTAAGGGGGTCAGAAAACCTTGGAGCAGTTTTAAGAAAGAGGAAACAAATTTTGAAATTACCGGTAGACTGTCAGATAACCTAGGTGCAGTTTTAAGTAAGTGGGTCAGATAACCTAAGTTTAGGTTAGGGGAAACAAATTTAGCAATGTGCTGTATAAATGCAATTGTCAACAAGTCTTCAGTCATCTTTCATTGTATGCATTTTCAGCATGACAATGTTCATCTTCTGTAGTGGATGCAATGTTCATCATGATATTGGTCATCTTTTGTAGTGGATGCAATGTTCATCATGATATTGGTCATCTTTTGTATTGGATGCAATGTTCAGCATGACATTGGTCATCTTTTGTAGTGGATGCAATGTTCATCATGATATTGGTCATCTTTTGTAGTGGATATAATGTTCAGCATGATATTGGCCATCTTTTGTAGTGGATATAATGTTCAGCATGATATTGGTCATCTTTTGTAGTGGATATAATGTTCATCATGATATTGGTCATCTTTTGTAGTGGATATAATGTTCAGCATGATATTGGTCATCTTTTGTAGTGGATGCAATGTTCAGCATGATATTGGTCATCTTTTGTAGTGGATATAATGTTCAGCATGACATTGGTCATCTTTTGTAGTGGATGCAATGTTCAGCATGATATTGGTCATCTTTTGTAGTGGATGCAATGTTCATCATGATATTGGTCATCTTTTGTAGTGGATATAATGTTCATCATGACATTGGTCATCTTTTGTAGTGGATATAATGTTCATCATGATATTGGTCATCTTTTGTAGTGGATGCAATGTTCATCATGATATTGGTCATCTTTTGTAGTGGATATAATGTTCATCATGATATTGGTCATCTTTTGTAGTGGATGCAATGTTCATCATGATATTGGTCATCTTTTGTATTGGATATAATGTTCAGCATGACATTGGTCATCTTTTGTATTGGATGCAAGTTTCAGCAAGTCAGTGGTCATCTTTTGTAGTGGATATAATGTTCATCATGATATTGGTCATCTTTTGTAGTGGATATAATGTTCATCATGATATTGGTCATCTTTTGTAGTGGATATAATGTTCATCATGATATTGGTCATCTTTTGTAGTGGATATAATGTTCATCATGATATTGGTCATCTTTTGTAGTGGATATAATGTTCATCATGATATTGGTCATCTTTTGTAGTGGATATAATGTTCATCATGATATTGGTCATCTTTTGTAGTGGATATAATGTTCATCATGATATTGGTCATCTTTTGTAGTGGATATAATGTTCATCATGATATTGGTCATCTTTTGTAGTGGATATAATGTTCATCATGATATTGGTCATCTTTTGTAGTGGATGCAATGTTCAGCATGATATTGGTCATCTTTTGTAGTGGATATAATGTTCAGCATGATATTGGTCATCTTTTGTAGTGGATGCAATGTTCAGCATGATATTGGTCATCTTTTGTAGTGGATATAATGTTCAGCATGATATTGGTCATCTTTTGTATTGGATGCAATGTTCAGCATGACATTGGTCATCTTTTGTAGTGGATGCAATGTTCAGCATGATATTGGTCATCTTTTGTAGTGGATATAATGTTCATCATGATATTGGTCATCTTTTGTAGTGGATATAATGTTCAGCATGACATTGGTCATCTTTTGTAGTGGATGCAATGTTCAGCATGATATTGGTCATCTTTTGTAGTGGATATAATGTTCAGCATGACATTGGTCATCTTTTGTAGTGGATGCAATGTTCAGCATGATATTGGTCATCTTTTGTAGTGGATGCAATGTTCAGCATGACATTGGTCATCTTTTGTATAGTGGATGCAAGTTTCAGCAAGTCAGTGGTCATCTTTTTGTAGCAGTTGGATTCATCAGAACATTGGTCATTTGTTGTGGATGGATTCTTGAACAAAACATTGGTCATAATTTGTTGTATGCATTTATTGCATGAGATTGGTTGTCTTTAACTTTTTGCATTTTGAACATAATATTGGTCTTCTTTCATTGTATGCATTTTCAGAATGACATTGGTCATCTTTTGTAGTTGATGCAATCTTCAGCAGAACATTGGTCATTTCTAAAGTATGCATAACATAAAATGGGTCATGTTTTGATGCAATCTTCAACAGAACATTTTTACATTTTTTTGTACTGGATGCAATCTTCAACAGAAAGTTCTTATCTTGTATGCAATTCCAACATAACATTGGCCACCTTATTTTGCATGGATGCAGTTTTCAGTGTCATCTTTTCTTGTATGTAATTTCAGCATAATATTGGTCATCTTTAATTTTATAGGATGATAATAATAATAATAATAATAATAATAATAATAATAATAATTTCAAAGGACAAGTCATTTATGAATTTAGTACTGCCCTCAATTATGTACATATATATATATATAAGCTAATATTAAGCAATATGTTCACACACACACACACACGCAAATATTCACACAAATCTAGATTGCTGCACAAAGCAAAAAAATAAAAATACCCCCTATTATTTCAGATTTCATCCAGCTAATATAAATCTATTGTGGAAAGAAAAGATACTTAGAGATGATTTAATAAGAAATGGAATGTTAGTCCAAACAAAAGCACCTGAAAAGTATTTTTTCACTTGAAAGAAGAGTTTTACATACTTTTTATTATATTGAATGCAGCTTTATAATGTGTATATATGTAAATAATACATGCCCATACATACATTCCATGAACCTAATTGTGTCACTTTCATTAAAGTTATTATTGTTATTAATATTGTTATTGAAAAAAATTTGTGAATTGCCCCTTGTTTGGCTTGGGTACTTTGAAATTGTGATCTGTTAATGATTTTAGATTTGGGTCACCAAGTAAATGGGGGCAGATTTTGTAGACACCATGTACATCATTTTGGGCTTTCTGTGAATATTCTTGTCATGCATTGGTAACATGCTGATTGTATGCAGTGCATTATCAGTTTCACTGATTAGTCAGGAGAATCCCATTCAGTAGTATGCATCTATACCTTGCATATAGGTGCACATGGTAGAAAATCTCTTCATTATAAATTAAAAATTGTAGCCCTAAAAATGTAAAATAGTTTATTAGCAAAGTAGATTTTGCAGTTAGTTGCCAATAGGTGTCAATGGCAGATTGAACTCTAACCATTATGTGTGTATTGCACACAGAGAACAAAAAGAAGCTTTCTCCTAAAGAAACTGAGTATTCCTTTACAAAAATAACATAAACAATTTCTTCTGGTAGCTGAAGAAATAAATAATGCAAGGGATATTAAAGAGTATGATAAATTCAAACATCCAGTATTAGCAGTAAAAATGGTATATGGGAGAAAATTCCATTTGATTTATTCAGGGTCACAAGAGTTGTTCCCCTTTGACGTTAATAAAACGACATTGTGCATTTTTAAAGATAGTAATCATTATATTTTGTTACCATGGTAGTACTTATTATCAGACAGCAAACATTGTCTTGCTCACATCATTGCATGTACCAGTTTATGTCACTGTATTACTGGCAGTTATCTTGTATTGTAATTGCCAAATAATTACTTGCAGTCATTTGTATGTTTAATCCTTTTGTCATCATTATCCTCATTCTTGTTGTTGTTATTATTATTATTATTATTATTATTATTATTATTATTATTAGCATTATTATTATATTGTAGGATCTCAGTGCATTTGCAATGCCTGTGATGGAAACAGAAGACAAGCACCCACATTCACCTGTTGGTGATGTGGTTGGGGACGACCAGGATTTCAGACCTCGCACTGGTTCAACAGGTCTTCGTGGATTATTTTCAGGGAAAATGCGGAGCCAGTTGAAATCAGGAGATGAATCAACTAAAGACAAAGAGAAAGGAAATTCACCATCAACATCATCTAAAGTCAAAAATTTTTTTGGTTCAATCAGGCCAAGATCAAAATCAGATTTATCAGGAGTTAAAAAACCAAACAAGAAGGCAATCCAAGCAGCTAAATTGTCTATGGACCGATCATTGGATGAATCGCAACTTTCCACAAAGGGATTAAATAACAGTGACCAGAATCTGAATGCATCTTTGCCCAGTGGTTTTGGGCAAGGAGTCTGTGCAACCCCAATGGGTAGAATTCTTGAGGGGCAGTTATTGGTACCTGATGGAGATGGAAGGACACGACATACTTCAGGGCCCCCAACTGGAGTAGATCATTTTATGAACAGATATCGACCTCGTGCAAATTCTGATTCAAAACATAGGAAGGTTCTTTTACATCAGGTAATTATTATACTCTTCCTCACTTAAATTGTCCTTTCTGCCAAGAAGGTCACAAAAAGCAAGTGGTCACATTATGCACTTATCCAGTTTCAATTTTTGAAGCTTTTCTTTTTTTTTGTTTTTTTTTTTATTCATTAAGGCATTTATATGTATCTCATGACTTGAATTGACCTTTTTCAAAGAGAAAAGTATCATGGGAGTGTAACCCAAATGTGATGATCAGCGTCATGTAGATGCTTGACACCATATTTTTAGTTTTGGCCCAGTCTCTTATTTGATCTCATTTTGGGTGTGTATCTTTATTAATTTGACAATGGTGCATTGTAGTTAAGTGACTACACCCACTGAGTTTTAACATGAATGTATAACTATGCATCTTCAGTAAGTACCATTAGAGAAACACTTTCATAAGAATGCAGTTTATATATTTTAAAAATTGACCCTATATTGTCAGGTTTTTATAATTTTTAGCTTTACATTGTTTTATACGTTTTTTTTTTTACAGAAGTTTATTTTTCTTATTGAACTACATGTTGACATTTAGTTGGAATCGTTTATCTTAAAAAGGTGGGGTGGAAGGCAAATTTCTTGCCTTTGCATTTCTCAAACATAACTTTGAATTAGTACTATATAAGCCTGTGTGTGTATATAAGCCAAGCTACCTCTGTTGTGTTGGAAGGAGGCACCTGACATTCGTTTGTTTTATCTCCCATTAAACAATTTTAAACTTCCTTAGCAAGCTTTAAGTAACTTGTATCACGTTTATAACTGAACAAAGTGGACTGATATAAAAACTAGAATATGGCTTGTGATGCAGTTACCAGGGTAGAAGGGCTGTAACATTTAAAATATATCTGTAAATGAAGCTGCAAAAAAATCGTTTTTACCTGACAATTGATAGCACTTTCAGCAAAAGCAAGTCACACAAAATTTTAACTACATAAGGATTATTTTAGTACTGGATGTAGAAATGCGATTTTATTGTCATTTAGTGCTCATCAGAAGCATCATATATTGGCCAGACTGAAATTCATTTCAGGAAATTTATTATTATTTTTTATTTTCATTCAAAATCTCAGGATCTCATCTTTGTCAGAAACTTCTCCCCAAATCAAAGGAATATATAGTGGTTCCCCTCTTCTGTGTTCACTCCTTCTGCAGTTTAAGGTGACCTTTCAAAAAAGTGGCCTGTCATTAGTGTGTTAGAATACTAAAAATGTATTATTGCAAATATTCTATTTTGGCATTAAGCAAGATCAGGGGAGTGTCTCTGTTCAGAAGGGGGCATCTTGGGAATCATTAATCACTCAGATGAGTGTGGCATCTGTTGATCAGTCCCACAGAGTAGAAATTCCAAGACCACCAAGGAGTTCAATCCCAAGCTACATGTGAATTCTGTGGCCAGGCAATAACTTGCCCAGTTGTATAGACTGAAAATAGAGGATATATTTTATAACACTAACAAATTCAAGTCTTTATCACTTGAAGATTTTTCATCCAGTTTCCACAATAATACCAGGTACATATGAGTCTCATTTCAGTCGCTAGAAAAACTTCCAGAATGAAATGTACAGGTTTTAAAGAAATATGCAAATAAGTAAATAGAGTGTGGGTAAATAATATTTTTTAAAATTTGTTTTAGTGGCACTTTTAACACATTATTGGCTATGTCATGCAAATGAAAGGATGCTAAGTGTCTTTCCCCAATAACACCTCATGGCAGCCAACCGAGGCTGGCCTTGGCAGGTATCAAACCTGTGACTCTTAGATTACAAGTCCAACAGTCCACCAAATGAGCTACCATGTCTCCCTCTTACTTAAACTCTTACATGTATACAGTACTTCATCAAACTATTGTACAGGTATACCTCATTCATCCAACTTTATTCATATAATTTTTGGCTTGTCCAAACCGTGACTATGTTATCCGCTTTGCAGATTTGGTATGACCCAAACATATTCATCAAAAATCTCTTTTTCCAAATTTCAGATAATTTAGTTTTACTGGTCAAAGGGTTAGAGGTCAAGGTATGGCATGAAGTCAAAGGTATGGTTAAAGAGGTCTCAAGTATAGTTAAAGGTCCTTTTTAAGCACAAAACTCTAGCTCTAGTTGGCAACATTCTGACATAATGGACACAGTGGCTTTTGTGTGCATGTCCATATATCTGTTCATCCATCCAAACCATAGATTAAGGTTTTAACATTTTAAGCTCACCTGACCATAAGGCTAAGTAAGGCTATAATTATGGGCTTGTGTCCATTGTCTGCTCATCAACATTTACTTGTTACCATTCTGGAGGTCACAGGTTTTGCTTTGATTTTGATAAAAACAGGGAATATAGGTTAATATTGTCAATAACTTAGATATTGCCAAGTATTAACGAGATGCATAGTAGCAGTGGCCTTGCATCTGACTGGCTGAGTTTGTTACCACTCTGCCCAGTGATTCAATGATCTTTGGAGTTGCAGGTCCACGTATTTTTTGTACTTGAGTTTTACATTTTTGATTATTTGGTTTTGCTTTCTGTTACTTAGTTTAAGACCAGAGTCATAAAATAATGTACATCACCAGTAACAAGTAAATTGTATTTGATATTGCTTTTAAAGATGTATAATGTTACAACTCTATGGTCTTAAACTAAGTAACAGAAAAGAGCAGAAACCAACAGTGTTTGCATAATTCAACAAATAATATATTTCCCTAAAATAGAGTGACAGTTTATAAAGAACTTAGTGTTGTGAATTAAATCCCAAATAGCCCAAAAAGTTATATCACAAGTCCAAAGGCATGAAGTTCCAATTAAATTCCAGTGGTATTTCAAATAAGCTCCAATATTGAAAATGTTGATGTGCCTGTAGTCTCGAATATGCTAATGTGCCAGTGGCCTGGATTGTGATGATGTGCTAAGTCTTTTAGTATTACAATAATATAATCTAAAAATGTCTTTGTCTGAATTCACTATAATTCCAAATCAATATTTCTCTTCAATATTATTATTGATGAACACTTTGTATTTCCATTGAATAATAATATGAATAAATAAATCCACCCAAACAAAAAACTGAACACAACAGGAAGACTGATTCTGCTTAAAGATGTTAAGGCAAAAATGAGTAATTTCTCAAGTAAACATATAAAAAGCTAAGACACAATAATGGAGCCTGGATGTAGGTCAGACTCCTCTCTATAACATTCAAATATATCAAGTTTACGAATTTCCAAGTGAAAAACTATGTCCTAGACAGAGATTCAAATAAATATACTTACTTACAAATATAATGATCTAAATATTAAATTCACAGGCATAGAGAAAATTTTAGCTATGTATTCTGTTGTTTACAAAATAAATGTTGCTTGTCAGGTACAACATGAACTTAATTTTGGACAAGGTCAGATACAAAATACAGATGTATATAGCATAGTTATTAAGAAAAGCCAACAAATAATACAAATTAGATATACATTACAATAAAAAATGTTCCAAGCATTTTCATTTTATTTATTTATTTAATTTACTTATTTATTTATTTTTGTTTGTTCACCTCAAGATAATATCATTATTCTTTTTTATATTTTATTGTCATTAAATATAATTCGTTTTACTTTTTTCTACAAAGCAGAGCAAATATATTTTTTTAAAACTGAGGGAGGACCTGAACAAAATCACCCACCCACCCCCATTAAATGGTCAGTTCCTAATGTCTGATGGGACTCTATTCTTTTTAATATGAAGCCAGTTAAAGCACAGCTGTATGTGTCAAGGATTCTCAGCACTAATTCAGTTCCCACCTATGCAAACACCATGATATTAAAAATTTAATTACTTCAAATTTTTGAGTGCTCATGATCAGACCTATATTTATCAGTATACATGTATATGCATCCTGGATGACAGCTTCTGTGTAGAGGAAAGGATATGAGCCGCGGCATTTTCTGTATCTATGTGTGTTGGAAACATTTGTTTTCAGTTCTTCACCAGTCCGGTGCTAATTTCGGTAATGAGTGTTCCAAACTTAAGTCTGACAAAGGACTGAAATTCCATTTTTTTTCAAAAAAAAGATCTCTTTTTTTCAGATACAGGGCTTGCCAAATCCATATATACTTGATTTTATCTTTACCCATTTCCAGACTGGTTTCCATTTTTCCATGCAGTTAGTACCACGAGTCCTCAAGAACCTACTTAATGAAAGGTCTACTTCTTCAGCCTGTTTATTCCTATGCTCTTCTACAATCTCTAAAGCTCTGCAAGATTTTAATGTGGTATTATCTGGTACAAGGAGAATCATCACACCCAATAGTTGGGGTCTACCCTAGTCAAAATATAGGTGTAGTTAATTTTGGCTACACACGGTACCAAATATAAGATAGAAGATGAGAACTGCCAGGGACAAGTGCAAAGCTTTGTGAGATCTTTGATCTATACGGGGTCATGTGACAATAAAATACACCACTCACTGTGTCACCATTGAGTGCGAGTTTGCATAAGTGTGTCATACACTTGTGCAAAAAATGACCTCATTCTCAGATGGTGAAATTTAGCCCTGTGTTATTGATAATCCATTTTATCAAGGCATAATCAACTTCATTCTAGTTAAGACTATCCCATTCATAAATGTAGTTATCAGTGATAATCATCTTTCCAAGAGCAAGGAGATTGTGACAAATAAACAGTAGTTTTGTTTACAGACCGACCATTTCATATTTGGGCGAGGAGACCTGGAATTTCTTTTTTGCACAGGATGTTTACAATCTTTTTGGTTTACCGCAAATTAAGACATCAGAGCTTACTGGTAATGTAAATCTGTTGGAGTGTTTCTTTTATTGATATGCTGGAAAAAAGATGTAAAAAGTTGACTCGTAGGATCTGTCTGATATTATTGACATTCCCTTAGCAGCAGAGGAGGTGAACAGACCACTTGTCTGAATTGTCATTTGTCTAAACAATAAGGTTCCTACGAAGGCTGAAAATAAGGTCAATAACGCTAAACCAAAGCCTCTAACTGACCATGAGATTTTCTCTAATTGGGTTAGCTTATCTCGTTACTTTATCTCCGACTCTTTGTTTTTATTTTATGGTGTGTTTTGTTTACTCGCTGGGTCACTCAGTATTGGTCGTTCACCTCCTCTGCTGCTGTAATTAACCAAAGATTTTATCCAGACATATACGATACCTAGATCTTGGGTCATGTAAATTTATTGTTATAAATCTGAATGGAACAGCTTGTGCTCTTGAAAAGAAGTTTTTAAACTTAATCATGTCCATATCCCCTGAACACCAAGTATAATAAATATTTTGTAAAGTATAATTATCTACTCCATTAAACACAACTAAAATATTGCAGTTGTCTATGATTACTTTAGGTATTTGTGTATAACATTGTGTAACATAAATCACGTCAGTATTTTTGTGTCTGCCTCTGGAAAATATCCGAGCTGGATTTGATTGTTTGTCCAGCATCACATCATCATATACTACGAGGTTATTAATAAATCCATCCAGGTCATCTACAGATGGTACTTCATCAATATCGGTGATAAAATCAATAATATCGTTTCCGTCTTCGTCTAATAATTTTGCATTTTTATTAAAATCGCATTATCAGATTAAGTAATAATTGTGTCTTACCAGATCCAGATGGGCCTATTATTATCATTCTAATAGAATTTGGTAGTGCTGGATGGTGTCTTACTGGTTCTGTTTTCGTGTTGCTGAGAAGTCAGTTATATCCATATAATAAATAATATGAGTCTGTATTGTGTTCAGTGTAAGGCAACCCCCACCGTTGGATTAACAACAATAATAACAAAAAATAAAAAGCGTGCACTGACAGGTAAGTGTGAAAAGTGTGGCACAAAAAAATATAAATTTGTTTTGTCTAGCACAAAGACAGGAGGTGATATTGCTGCTTCGTTGGGAAAATTACCGGGGGTTCCGTGGGCAAAATATCCCGGGGAAAAACACTTACCAGGATACAATTATTGTGGTCCTGGAACTCGACTTGATATTCGACTTGATGATCAAGATCAACCAAGACCAGGAGAATATCCAGTAAATGAGATTGATCAAGCGTGTCATGTTCATGATGTTGCGTATAAAAGCAAGGATTTACAACAACAACATCTCGCAGATGTGAAATTGATTCATGCGTTAAATTCTATACCTGATAAATCTCTCAGAGAAAAACTCGCTAGTTTTCTAATAAAAACTGCTATGAAAGGTAAAATAATGCTAGGGGCTGGGTAATTAATTATATAAATATTATAATGGAATTGATTTATTATAGCCCAAGAGGATATTGGAGAGGCAGAGCAGCGATTAGTAAACTTGCTGAAGCAGCAAAAGTTTCACCTGCTGTTGCTGCACCGTGGTTAGCACGACAGGCAATATGGCAAATTTATCTACCACCACCTAAAAAAATTCAGTACGCACATTTTGATGTCAGCACCCCTAATGAAGTTCATCAAGCAGATATTTTATTTTTACCACATGACACCATTAAAATTGGTAGACGTCAATCACGCACGTACAAATACGCATTGACTGTCGTTGACGTTGTAAGTAGATATAAAGAAGCAGAACCACTATCAATAAAAACAGCATCTGAAGTTGCATCTGCGTTTGAACGAATTTATCAGCGAGGACCCTTGCGATGGCCACAACTATTACAGGTTGATCCTGGCAAAGAATTTCTTGGTGCAGCATCATCGTTGATGGAAAAAAATAACGTTAAACTCAGACGAGGACACACTGAAATTCATTGTGATCAGGCAATTGTTGAACGATTTAATCGAACACTTGCTGAGCGGTTATTTGGATATCAATATGCAAAGGAAATATCCACTGACTTTAAGTCCGTGGAGAGATCTCGTGAATGGGTTGCAAGGTTACCAAGTGTGATAGCTGCGTTGAATAATGAAATTACTCGTGTATCTTCTATGAAGCCTGCTAATGCAATTACAAAGAAACATGTACCAATACAACGACGCGAATCTTCCTCTCAACCAGTATTAGGTAATGTAACTGTAAGATATTTATATGAACCTGGTGAACCTGAAGGTGGTAAAAAAAGAGCAACTGATCCTATCTGGAGTGTGACTACACATACAATTTCCAGCGTGGTAAGATCCACAGGTAGATCTGCAGTCTACAGATTGGATTCGACGGCTCCTCAACGTGGATTTGTACGTGAACAATTACAAATAATTCCTAAAGACACACAATTACCACCACCTTCACTTATGTAAACTTTCACCCCTACGTCGATTACATTCAAGACACGTTAGCATCACATTTTCGCGTGTGTGACCAAGACTACTATTAATTCTATCAATGGTAAATTGTCTTGGATTATTACTCGAATATTGCCACAACATTATTGTGTTACAGCTTGCACAATGATTATTCTGTCGTTGTTTTAATGTTATAATAAATTCAGCATCAAGATCAAAGTCGCGCTTATTTTTTATTTTTTTTTTTTTGTCACATTGCTTATAACTCGCTAAGTTTTACTTAATTACGACAATGTCGTTAGTGATTTCTTCGGTTATTATGTAATCTATGATAACCCTGTGCAGCTGAGATATGCTTCTGACTCGAGACACTGCGAGATAAACTAAATTTGTCCATTCGATCCGATCATCGACAATCCAGATATTTGTATCAGAAATAGTTAATCCTTGTGACGAGTGAATCGTTATAGCGTATCCTAACGTCCACGGAGATTTATCCATGCTCAACGCGCTCTCAACAACATCAACAGCAACCAAAACAATATCATTTAACACAAGGTTTTGTATCCCACCACCAGGAATTTCAACTTCAATATTCTGTCGTCAAGTATCTGCTGGGCGATAACATAATGGTACAGGTAGATTTGAAAACTTTTCTTTATGTAACGTAAATAATTTCTCTTGCAATTCATCACGAACTATCTTTCTACTTGCGACTATCAAATCAGCAGATCTCCATAAATTCAAAAAATCATTCATAGTAGTTTCAGGAATTACTTTACACATTATCTCACACTGTATTTTATCTGGCTGTAGTCTGATTAACCTTTTAAGTTCTTTCAGTGGTTCATCAATAGCTCTATGGTCATTAGTTATTTCTACATTATTTTTCAGCCATTCATGTGGAGACTGTCCAATAAAGGGTGGTGGTTGACCATGATCACCACACATTATTACAGCAGTATTCTTTGTCAATAACCAATCAAGAAATATTGTTAATATTTCTAACGATACCGTGTCTATCTCCTCCCAGATAATGTATTTAGGTATATATTTCTCACCCATTCGCTCAGGAGTCCATGTGTCTCCACACCATCTGAAGAAACTATGATAAGTTTGAGATTTAATTCCTCGTTCTTTTATTTCTCTGGCGAGTTTATGTGTAGGTGTCAAAACAATTATATCAGAATGGTTGTTTAGGAATAATTTAATCGCACGAGTTGTTTTACCTGAACCACCACATCCATTAAGATAAATAGTCTTATGTCTAGCCACAGGATCATATACAGATGGTGCAGATGACAATTCTGATATTTGATTATTTTTGTAATATATTTCCTTAATTTCAACGTTGGCAGATTCAGAATAACTAAGTATGTTTTCTCGTTTTATTCTCCATTCGCCCCATGATGCATAACTGTCAATATGCAATTGTTTTAGCAAATCCACATATTTTTTATTTATATAAAATGAATCTGTCATGACTCTTACTGCAATCAGAGGAAATCTATTTATCATTGATAATAGATTTATCAAAACGTAGGCTAGCATTGAAGATCTTAAATGAGTAAACTGCGGTGAGTCGCCATCAATATAACTCATAATTATACCTAATTTATTTTCGTCTGATAAATAAGCATTACTTCGACTTATAAATGTGTTTTTTTCTGTTGTATCAGCAATTACAAAGTCAAGTTCAGCATCGTCTATAATTAATGTTGTACAGTGTTGTTTATAATAGTATGAACTACCTTGTGTAAATTTACCGATTATTTTTCTACCAAGATCTTTTGCAAGTTTCTCATTGCTTTCTTTCCTGCATTTACGTATATTATTAGTAATTTTAACAATATCATCTTTGTTAAGATCAGGAAATTCTCTCCTGACATCTTTTTCTATATCGAACTTATCCAGTTATGGTAACCAAACTTGTTTCTGTGGACGATATGATATAATTGCTTCATTTACTTTCAATGATATTAAAATTCCAGCATCAAGCATATATTGTAATAGTACTATTGGAACCCAACATTTTTCTGAAAAATGTCTTCCAAACCAAGCATAAGTAATTGGATGGAGATTTTCTGTAAACTCGAATGAGTCTATACAGGCGAATCCGGTTAAGTCGAAATTTGGTAAGGGTCCGTTTATCGCAACTCTGGTCATCTCGTGTGATGGATGTCCAAATCTCTTAAAGTATTCAGAACACTCTCCGTATCCAAGAAAACTTCCAGGATAACATGCTACCATATCAACTGAGATAACGTCGCTATAATCGTATTTAGTATTCCATAATCCAACGTGACCATATTCAATACAACTTTTCTGGACATCTTCAAGAAATTCCAATTGTGTCGGTTTCCATGACTTTTTCTCCTGAGCAAAGTGAGCAGCAACTGATGGAATGGTAAAACAATTATTCAGTAATTGTCTAACTTTGACATCGTCAGATGTATATTTCAGCGCAAGATTTTTCATTTCTCCATGAAGAGATTCTGTACGATAAATATCCCCACCAGGCCATACAAACTGATCATGATAATCATATTCTGAACTTTGAAATAACCAAACAGACACAGGGTCACTTTTACTGATATTCCTGATAAAATCAAATATATGACCATTATAAAATTTAACTATTCTGTCTCGTGGAAATATTGTTACTGCCACAGTCCATGCGTGTGCATTATGATCAATAATATCTATCAAAGCTCCTCTTGATTCATATTTCGATTTATACAAAATCTCTCCGGTTAACGTCTTCACTGTTATTGGGAATTTTAATATCTTTCCCAGCTCAGCAACGTCGCTGATAGACGCTCCGGTATCTTTAACTGCTTCTGCCCATGTATTTATTTTTTTACGCCGTAAATCTGTTAAACCATTACCACGTATCGCGTTTGTGAAGTGTTCTGTAACTCGTTCAGCTACACAATTTATTCTTAACTCTGACAGTCTCATCGGCCTGAGATCATTGACGTCAGGTTTATTATTCAGCGGATATATTGCATAGACAACCGCAGTCACAGGATACGCTCGTTCATAATTCGGTTTGTCAATACCAGTCAGTATTCCGGGTTTGGAATTTTTATTTAAGAGGACAATATTATTTCCTGACTGCATGCGGACGGGATCACGTTTGTCACGGATAATCTAAGTATCGTCCTTAAAATAAATTGTATTAAAATAAAATATCTTTGAACATCAAGGTGGTTAATAATCTCTCTTCCTCGTCTGTCATTCATTATAGTATTGACAACATTTCCAACTCTGAATGTTGACCACACATGAACCGCACCATCGTCACGAAATTCCTTCTTGGCTTCACGGATACGTTTAGTTATATCTATATTTGTTAAAGCCAGATCTTGCATCGAAAAACTAAATTTAGATTTCTGTAGTCTGTCAAGATCAAATCTAGCTCTATAAGGTTCAATTGCGGATAATTCCTCCATTATTATAATTAAGACAAATATATATTTAAACTGAATTTTAATATATATATATATATATATATATATATATATATATATATATATATATATATATATATATATATATAATGATTCAAACAAAGAATCGATGTAATTGGCATATGATCGAATATACTTCTCCTTGTAACAAAACATGCGTAAATGAATTCTCCATTTTTTTCACCTTGGCTTTTGTCAAGAAATACTTCATCGTAGGTTTTCATTATCGTTGCGAACTCCTCATCAGATATTTTACCATCGCTGAGGTACAACGAAAGATATGACGATAGTTTAGAACAAGCTGTTGTTGCTGTATGTAATTTTATTATATACTCGTGTAATTTATCATTTGTACATATAGCTATCTTCTTAGTGATAATACTGAGAATGCCTGCGATAGTCGTTGAAGTTGAAATGACAATTGTTACAACTGCAGGCGCTGTCATTGTTATTGTTGATAATAATAATCCGGCTCCAGCAATAATAGCAGAAACTGAGTAAACAATTATATCAATGACAACCATACGTCTGCGATATTTTTTTTACTTTTACTGTATAATCGTCAATGATATTTTTTAGTTCAGTCAGATATTCACATACTTGATTATATCTGTGACGTTGAATGTCGATGTGGGACTGGGGCCCTTGGGTTTGATTCATTATTATTTAATGACGTTGTCATTTAATTAGGTAATTAATTGTGGAGTTTCAGCTATGAATTCCAGACACCACCAGTAACGTCTCGGGGGTATTTCCGTTGATATCAACGTAAATGTTTCTTTGGTGTTCTTATTTAGCATCACCAGTAGAGGATTATAATGTACATTTGGTGATGATGAAGTGGCCGCAGTAATTTCCAAACCATACATGGACAGCCTGTATAACCCAGTTACTTCTGCGGTATGTTCGAGACTGTTATCGCGCGGTGTCCATGTTGATGATCCTGATGCTACTGTATACATGATATTGTTAATTTGTTTGTGTGGAATTTCAATCAGGTTAGTTTTACTAACAATATTAGGGATTCCACTGACAATATCATTGAGTTTCGTGTTAACGTTGAAGAGTTTTATGTCAACAGTTGGTGGACTTCCAAAAAAGTCATTAATGGTTCTGTTTATATTTCTACAGAATTCAGAAACAGTTGTACTTGATTAGTAAAATCAGTTTTGAGCGTGGTCATTCCATCGTTGATTGTTGTTAACGAAGTTGTTACTGGAATTTCCTTATCATCGACGTAATTTTTCGTTGCAGCATCAAAATTAGATTCTGGTGTTCTGAGATTATTAATACCATTATTATTCATGTTGAGAAATGCACACATTATACCACCGTTGGCTAATACGTACTTAGATTCTTGATCGTCGACATATTTTTTTGTTACAGTGTCCGTATCTGCGGTTGGGTTTCCAAGGTCTATAATTTTATTTCGATTCATGATAATGTTACGCTTGAATGAATCACCAGCTTTCTTAATATAATCGTTGACTGACTTACCGGAATCATGTATTTTACCTTGATCAGTAAAAGTAACAATATTATTAACAACCGCAGTAGGAATTCGTATGAGTACATCTGGCAGTTGTATATTACTTGTCTTTAAACATCCTTGTTTATCCTGAAAAACGACGACTTCATTTTGATCCACACTTGTAATGTTTAATAAATCATCGATTTCATTTCTGAGCTGGTCAAGAGTTGCATATTTAGATAAGTCGCCTTGCTGCTGAGCTTTACCGCGAGAAGATCTTCCATAAATATCTACCATTATATTTACTAATGTCTGTTTAAATGTGACAACGTAGTATATTCATGCATGACTTTATTAGGTGGCGTTGTTGATGACGAAATAGCATCAAGTACAGCGAGTACTTCACGACCACATATTGGCGGATCAGTTAATTTTTGTGTTGGTAATGTTGAATACCAGATTGGAATACTTTGCATGCTGCTAACATATTTAAAAAATTCTTTTGGTGGCGCCAACCCATACGAATCAAAATAAATTATTCCACGTGGATCAATTGCATATGCAACCCAGTGAGTGCCACGACCAGAGTTTTTATCAAGATTAATAATATCAGTTTCAATATTGTTTGGTTGTTTTGGTAATTGATCACGCATAAAAACATAAAAGTTTTTTATTTTTAATTTTTTAGCAGCATTAAGTAAATCAAAATTGGACATGGGCAGAATCAATGAACTGTCCTGGGAAGTCTTAGACCCTTTCCATACCATGAATATGGGGTCCCTGGCAATCTTAGACCGCGACCGTATACTGGGCCTGATAATCTTAGACGGCCCGGCTGTGGCACGTTTGGTGCTTATAGACATCTTCCATGTTGTTTTGCCCGTGATCTTTTTTTGAAGCTTTCTGCGTGCATGATTCCCTGTCTGGTTGCTTTCTTTAATGCCATTCCAGCAGCGGTTCCAACAGCACCTAACACAGCTGCTTTTGCAACAGCTGGGGCTACAGCAGCTATTAATGCTGATATAGCTGCAAGAAGTGGAAATATACCACCCGTCTTAGCGATGTCTTTAATGGCACCCGCAGAAAGATTAAGTTTTATACCTTTATTTAATTTTTTGGCTTCATTGAAGTTTCTGAATTGACATTCTGTAAGAGATAATTTATTTTGACCACCTGCGATCTGTTCTTTTTTTAGCGATATTTTTATTCTGCAGTTATCTTTGATGCTGATTGTAGCCTTTTAATCTGACCAGGAGTCAGGGTAACACTAACATTATAATATCATAAACGATCTAATTACATGTTTTCTACTGGAGTATCAACAACTCTCATTTGTCCACCAGCACGTTCAAGTAACATTGATTTATCGCTGAGTATAACGGCAATTGCTCTATAATTAGGAATAGCTCCAGCATCTCTGTTAACATGAGCTTGAAAATGTATATCTACAACAGATTGCCTGGTTAAATCTAAATGTTCTAGTGAAAAGTAATAAATTGGATATAAGGTTGTAAAATCTAACTGGGATATTTGTAAACCAGAATCAATATTCTGATCACGCCCCATAAATGTCATCAAGCGATGATATGCATGTGCTACATGATTTTGATCAAAATTTAATAATATATCTTCAGCTGGTTCTTGATGTCCATTTATTCTCAGTGAAACCTCGGAAACACCAAGTTTGTCAAATATCATTATACTTCATGTTTGTGAGTTTACTCGTGCAGCATCTTGTAATGCAATAAATATATGTCGCGGTGCAGATACACCTTGCTGAGAAGCTATTTGCCATGTGAATAAACCATTAATTGTACTTTGAACACTATCTGTGGTCATTGTCAACCATGATAACGTTGATTTACCGCCTTGACTCATAAAAGATAATAAACGTTCGTCTTCAGATATTGTTAGAGTTAATACTGGCATCCACAATGAAAGTTTTATCAGAATTACTTTACCAACATCAGCAACAGCGGCAGGTGGCCATATTGCATCATCATTTGTAGCCTTTCATACAAGTACAACTGTGTGCTTGGCTCTGAAAATGACCTTTCTGACATTTCTACAAAATCCAAAGATGTGTGAAAGTGGAATCGCACATGAAAATCTTCTACTACCACCTTTCAGCATTGCTCGACGTGTTGTAAATCCTAGATTAAAATTTGGATTAGAACCATGAACCACCGGCCCCACATCAGCGTCAGCGGCATCAGCGAAGTTTCTTGGTCGTCTTATATTATACTGTCCAGTATCAGCGTGGTCAGAAGTATCTTTCATAAACATCATTGACGGACCAGCTGATCTTGAATAGTCGTCGCTGTATCTTGCTAGACCCAATATTGTGGCAACGTCAATGTCTTTCTGAATTGATTCAATATTTTTTCCGTCAATCATGTACATAGCACTATCAAACAATGCCATAACACCATTATTAACAAAACCAACATTAGCATCAGTGATGTATTCAGTATTATCTGTTTTTAAAATTTCACCTTCGATCTCGATAAATGCTTCAGCAGGTAAGAAATATCTACTTGTATCTTGAACTTGTAATTCGATTTGTCCACGCTGATTTGGCTGTTGTGCATCATAAGAGTAATACTGATAATCGCGCACAGACTCATCCTTGAGTACTGGTGCATCCATGTCAAATGCGGGATCAGATATACGTTTGAACATCTTTATTATATTTATTATCGTCTAACACGAAGACCACTTCCAGCTATTAGACTAGTGGTTATATTTTTTTCTTTTTCTGATAGTGGTACATCAGCCAACTCTGCTAGTTTTTGATTCGCAGCTTGATTTATTATTTTACTAATATTTGTGGGCATCACTTCAGTGCTGGCCAGTTTCACTGATGGCTGAGGTTTTCGTCGTATTAATCGTGCTAGTCTATCCTTGATTGTTAAAAATGCTTTACTAGCAACATCACCAACAGCATCGATACCTTTTTCATGAACAACATCAATAGCTTTCATTCCCAGTTGCTTTGCAATCGGTATTGCTTTTGAGGCTAACCTTCTAAATAGACCCTGAACAACATCACCTAGTCCATCTCCGTAGGTCGTTTTGTATACTGGTAATCGTGAATTTATTACCCTGACCATAGTCGGTCTACATTGAGCATTATGTATGATCATCTTATTATAGTCATTGTATCTAATTACATACTTAATCAATGTGGTAATCATCAGCGATTTCATTAATGAGAGACCGATGCACATTAATATCCATGATACCGCCTGTAAATAATCGTTTACAAATATCAGCTGCTTCATTAATTATTTCTGGGGAATTATTACCAGCTCGTTTTCCTCCAATGAGGATTTCTAGTTGATTAACATCGGAGAGAACGCTGTTTGGACATGGAGTAATAAGACCACTTCCCTGATTAGTAAAACCACTTCCAGTAGAAGGTTCTGATGGTTCTGATTCTTTAAATTCTTTCTGAGATTCTTTTTCTTTCTTTTCATATCATCTCCACCATTCTTCTGTACTGGGGAGAAAATCTTGAGATTCTTCTTCTTTACTTGGTTTCTGTTGTTGTCTTTCTACTTTTTCTTGTTTTTTACGTTCTCTGTCTTCCATTTTTACTTCCTTATCTAATTCTTTTGCTCGTTTTGCCCGTGCTCTTTCTTCTTGTGTTATTTGTCTCTTGTAGTTGTTGTCGCCTTGCACTTTCCCTTTGAAAATCTAAGTAGCTAATATATCTATTTATTTTTAGTTTATAATCAATATAATCTGGATTATTTACTCAAACTTGATCAACTCCTGTGTTTATGCGATATATCCATTTATACCAGCTTTCACGATCTACAGGTTTTTCGACGTGTTCAGAACTCAAAAAAGATTTTCTATTTTTGAAGGTATCAACAGCAAAAGTATGTAAATTCTCCTTGTCGATTTCCCTAATATGTTCAAAAGCTTTTTCAGTGAATCTGTCAGTCAAATTAATCTTTGTTTTTGTCTCTTTTGTAATAGCTAATTCAGCTGGTTTAGGGGCAAGTGGTGCTTCAGTGCCTTCAGGTATAAGTATTGAGCAGCAGCTATATCAGCTGGAAGCCCACGTAAAATCCTTTTTGTTTGTTTTGTTCTTTCTGCTATTTTCCAGTTGCTTCAGCGGTTTTCTCTAACGTTGGAAGAAGACCTTTAGTTGTTTCTGTAATAGGTTTAAATAATTGTGTTGTATCCTCTGCAAATTCCTGACGTGATTGTAGTTGTTGCTTGACAGAATCACGGACAGGTAAATATTTTTTAATTGCCTCTAATCGCTCTCGAGCTAATCTAGCTGAGTGTGGTTCTCCAACCATTATTGATAATATTTATACTGGTTGTTTAATTTACAGCAGCAGAGGAGGTGAACGACCAATATTGAGTGACCCGGTGAGTAAACGAAACACACCATAAAATAAAAACAAAGAGTCGGAGATAAAGTAACGAGATAAGCTAACCCAATTAGAGAAAATCTCATGGTCAGTTAGAGGCTTTGGTTTAGCATTATTGACCTTATTTTCAGCCTTCGTAGGAACCTTATTGTTTAGACAAATGACAATTCTGACAAGTGGTCTGTTCACCTCCTCTGCTGCTCCCTTTATGATTGGCATGAATTTGATGCCGATACTGATTCATATTTCTGGGGTACCTGCAGTATACACTCCTATTTCATTTAACTACAATTATATAACCCCTTTATGTAGAGTTAGGTGACGTGTGTGTGTGTGTGCATGTATATATATATATATATATATACACCACTCCCTCGATAACTGGCGCCCTGATAACTCGCGAACCCGCTTATAACAAGGGGTCAGGCGTGGATCCCAATTTTTAAACCAGAAAATACCAAAAAATTCATCCCTATTTGTTGAACTTGAAGAAAATCGCAATCGAAATTGGTAATGGAAACTTCTAATATATCACTCGTTTTATCATCGAAAACAGCAGATAGAACCTAGAAATTTAATCAACATTACGAAATATCGACTTTTAATAAAAAGTCATATAATTTGTTTCATTTTCTTTTCAAATGACATTCTTAGTAAACCGGAATTAACAATACTCAAGGACATTTCGATCAATTAAAATGTCACTTACGCCAAGTGGAGGCAGTACTTTAATAAATAAATACCAATTAAATAATTTTTTTGTCAATTTAAATTTGTGTTCTAGTTCTGTCTTTTAGTTCCTTTTAAGTGTAATCATCATAAATGCATTATATCCTCTTGTAATTAAACGTAAAATGTGTCAATCTACTGTACAACTATGTCCACGAGCATTTCACTGAGAACCTAATTAAGTGCCCACCGTGTTTTGATAGCGGACTAGCAGAAACATTTGTTGTATTGTTGCACTAAATAAAAAGTGGGCCTCCTTTTCTATTATCACGGTAATTATGTCTTTTGAATCAAATAAAACAGGTGGAATAAAAAAAAAGTCAAAAGGCATACAAATCCTACATGCTTAAGAACCAGCGGCACTTGTTGTATGTCAGGTAACTCGTTTCATTTGATCAATCAAACATTGTGATACATTTTATTGTGTACATATCTAATTAAACTACCTTAAATTAACCTACTCAATCATAAATGTGATTCAAGATAGCAAGGCAACCAAGCGAAATGATTGCTTCATAAAATAAAGAGCTTTGTTTCACAGATACAGACCGTTGTGGGAAAAACGAGTTTTCAGAGATTTCTTGAATTCGCACATAGAGATATCCTCAAGCATGATACGAAGTTTCACTATTACTTTTGCACTGAAATCACGGCATCATTATTTTACCAACTGAAAAATACAAAAATTGAGTTTCGACATAGATTATTGTCTTACGAAATAATTGTTACGTGGTTTTGATAAAAAGAGATCTTGTTTGGTAGTGTATCAACAGTTAGTCTGGTTCTCTGCTTCCTAGACTCTTAGTTTCATGAAATACTATTACACATCTCTCTGGGAACCAGACAATACAACAAACACAAAAAGCCGTGACATAATACACGAATGTTTACCTGTACCATGTTTGGTTGTTGAAACCAGTTGCAATCATGTTATCGATCTTTCAGATGTTGGACATTTTGAAAATAAATGTTATATATAGATAATAACAAACAACTTCATCAGAAAAAGCGCTTTGTTGACAATTTATCTCGACTCTGTTATAAAACGAGGATTCAGCCATTAAGCAGCCCAGTTCCCCCCCCCAACCCCACAGTTTTCTGGATGTCTAGTGGTTTTTTTTAGAGGTCCCTCGGTAACTCGCGCCCTCGCTTATAGTGCGGTCTGTGTTTTTGGAGCCTGATGCGCGCGAGTTATCGAGGGAGGTGTGTGTGTGTGTGTGTATATATATATATATATATATATATATATATATATATGTATGTGTATATATGTATATATACACACACACACACACTAAAAATAACATGGCTTTTAAAGTGTTGGTATAAAGCAATTTGATATACCAATACTATTGGTATATCAAATTGTGATCCACCCATGGCGCAATAATATGCATACATAAACATTCTTGGAACTGTGTGCTGTTGGGTCTATTCATATAGATCAATGATGAATTTCCACTCATTAATCATTAGTGAGGTATGAAAATAACGATAAAAGGTAATAATAATCCCCGTTTTCTTAATGAATTCAACATGGTACACAATTTAATCTCAATCCCTTCTTTTTCCTTTTTCCCTCCCCTCTCATGCACAGGGACAAAATATGCAGAAATCTGGAGTGAGAGAGAAAAAGAAATTGGGCAGGATAAAAAAACCTTGAAACTGAAATTGCACCAAGTAACCTACAATATCATTCTTCATAATGGTATGTTTACACTTCCCTTGGGACCTATCTAAAGTGTTTATATAATCAATGATACAAAGTTGCAATTGCTGGTTGACACAGCAAGGTGAATGTCTATGGGGCACACATATGTAATGTATTTAAGGCTTTGTTGATGTTGTTGTTTCTTAAACCTATTATAAGGTTCAAAAAATTGATTATTATTAATTAAATATGAAAATATCCAAAGGCCGCTCTCCTCTCTCTCTTTCTCTCTGTTGACCATTGTATCAAGATAAGGGTGAAAATCCATGAAAAGACGAGAATAGAGGATTTTTGCTTAAGTAATACCACAACGTCTCTGGACCTATGAAGAATGTTGGTATATGTTAAGTAGAACTGACCAAAGGAAGAGAGAGAGAAATGAATTTTTGGTCAGTAATCAATATGAATAAAAATAGAAACTCAAAAATGAAAACAGTCAACTTATCAATATGGAAAGGTAATTGTGAATAGGCACAAAAGACAGAACTACATTTTGTAGCAGGCAGGGATGTGAGTTCATTCACCCAGTCAATACAGTTGCCTCTCATCAATCTAACTCCACTCAAAAGGCAAATATATGTATTTGTATGTGATATAAATAAAATATATGTATAGTATGTACGTTGTATCAACGATATACCACTTGTATAAATTTTTCATTAAAAGGAAACTTGGCAAGCCTCGTTTCCTTTTAAAGAAACATTTATACATCTCATGGTATATCATTGATACAGCATACATACTATACATATATATATATATATATATATATATATATAGCTACTGAACTTCCAAGGTTAGCACATATTTTGTTATTGATCTTAAGTTAACCTTCACGAAGTATGTGTACTTATCAACGGCATCAGTACAGATAAAAGCATATACATTTATATAAACATTCACTTAATGTTAACCATTCTTTTGTCCTAAGCTCCAGGCAACATTTTGAAATAGAATTTATACACCTTCCTCATGGGGAGAGGGTTAAATTTGTACATATTTATTGTAATAGAGCTTTAAATTCGTGGCTATTTCCATTTTGCCAAGGCTTTTTGCATAAACTGCTGTTATCTCTGGTGAGAGGTGCATCATGAGTACTACACAAGCATCACTACTGTAGGTCATGGTGACCTATATTTCACAATGCTCTGACTTGGATTCAGTTTTGTAGTTTAAGAATCTTGTAATTGTAGACTTTCTCAAGGTCTGTTCATGATAGAACCACCAAACTATGTGTCAAGCTCTGTTCATGATAGAATTATCAAACTATGTGATTGTATGTTTTACCACACCCTTGCTACAAATAAAGGTTAATGTGACCTACCTTTCACATTTTACTGGCTTAGGTCAAATATTTGCATTAGTTCATGATCAGATAGATTTATTGCACTCTGTGAATACATGGATTCATGAAGCTTAGTGAGGGGATGCATCTTGCCACTAAATATAGAAAACTGTGACCTGTATTTGATGCTTCACGTTGATAAAATTGTGTTTATTTCTTGAGCTCAGTCATGATAGAATCATCCATCCCAATCTGCATCTCTGTAGTACCACACACTTATCAGAAAAGAATGTCACTGTGAGCTACATTTTATATTTCACAGGCATAGGTTAAGTTTTTGCAGGTGTTTGGAACCATGTAAACATATACTTGTACCATGATTCCTTAAATTTTATGAGGCGATGTGTCCCCTTCATTACAAAAGTAGGTCACTGTGACCCACATCTCTTGTTTCATTATCTTGGGATCAGTTTTGAGTATTGTTCGTGCTTGAATCATCAACTGGATTATTGCATGCATCTGTCAGTACCACACCCTTGCAACAAAATGATGTCTCTGGTACCTCCATTCTTGTTTATATTGGCTATGTTTTTACATTTAGCTTATGAATGCATGCATTGCCTTTGGGTTTTTTTAAACATCCTTTTCAGTGAATTTATACCAGGAATAATGAAATGGAATGAGTACATCTTCATGAGTACTACACCCTCATATTAAAAGCAGGCTACAGTGACCCCTACATCATGCTTCACTGATTTTGCTTATATTTTGGTTACTGTTTATGCTTGCATCAATAGACTCGATTGCATACATCTGTTTTAGTACAGTTTGTAATGTCTAGTTTGCCCATAATAAAAATGGTACAATCTGATATCCAATATAGTCACCACATTGGCCATTTGGAACATTTCCAATATAGTCACATTGTCACCACATTGGCCATTTGGAACATTTTCAATATAGTCACCACATTGGCCATTTGGAATATTTCCAATATAGTCACCACATTGGCCATTTGGAACATTTCCAATATAGTCACCAGACTGGCCATTTTGGAACAGTTTCAATATAGTCACCACATTGGCCATTTGGAACATTTTCAATATAGTCACCACATTGGCCATTTGGAACATTTCCAATATAGTCACAACATTGGCCATTTGGAACATTTCCAATATAGTCTCCACATTGGCCATTTGGAACATTTTCAATAATGTCACCACATTGGCCATTTGGAACATTTTCAATTTAGTCACCACATTGGCCATTTGGAACATTTCCAATATAGTCACCACACTGGCCATTTTGAACATTGGCTGAAAAGTAGCATTGCTGTGATATTTTTACTAGAAGATATATGTTGGTCCTAAATTAAATTGGTACGACTTGCACATCCAATATGGCCACCATAGTCTCTAGCTTGAAAATATTGTTATTGCTTTTCCTAAGTGGAGTATAAACATGGGGCTACCACAGCAGCTAATTTAAAATTCTTATCTCTGAAAAGTATCAGACAGTTTTAGTGCTCGGCTATTAAAAGATCTTATCTTTATTAAATTCCTGGAATTCTTTTTAGCTGGTTAAGCATCAGTCCTGCAAGCAGCTATTGTTTTATGCTTTGTGACAGAAAGTATGTAGGTGGGTGTAAGTAGCTTTTTTAATAGTATGTAAGCGCAATTCTTGCTGTATACATGTAATGCCAGTTAAATGCTGATGTTGAAATTATTAAATGTGTGTGGTAAAGATACAAGATTGGAACCAAAGTCCTTAGAAAAGGGGCCTAGGTCTCTTTAATCTGGATTTATTTTCTGATGAGAATCTTTATAGTAGCTACCAAAGAATACTAAAAGTAGAGGTAAGCAAGTTAAGTCTTTGATTATACTCTGGTTTATCAAACATTTAACCCCTCACTCAGAGCTAGATGACTTGTGTAGCATAAACAGTAAAGCAGGATTGTCACAGCCTTGCAGTGGGGGAGGTAAAAAAAGTGAAGAATATTTACACGTTAAATAAGATATTAACAATGCCTTGCAGTAGTGAATTGCAGCCCCACTGTAAAGCCAAGTGATCCTGAGAAATACACTGAAGGGTTGTACCATATATACTGGCTGATAAGTCTGCAAACTGCAAACAACAAAGACCCTGATCTGCCATAGCTCAATGCACCTGCAGATCAAGGTCATTGTTGTTTGTTCTACAGATTGCATCTTACAAACTACACAGTAGCAGATCTGCCAGTACATTATGAGATGGCAGATCTGAGTCTGTGCTGTATGCAGTTGGACTTATCTTATAAGTGAGTATATATGGTACTGGTTGGCAGGAGTTTAGTGCTGGTAGTAGCAGAGCAAATTTGGTAATAACTTTACACTGAAACCCAAGTAGTGGCATTTAGTGACTGACCATTTGATGGGGGGGGGGGGAAGAGGCTGGGATGTTTGTTTGAACAAGGATGTTTTTTCTTTCTTTCAGCACAGGCTCCTTCCTCCTCCACCCCTTAAAAAATTAGATGGTCAGTCCCTAACTACCTAGTAACACAGTTATAAAAACAATCAAGTTAAATCAAGAGATTCCTTTAAAGGCTAGCTATCAGAGTTGATATAGACAGAATTTGACTTGACCTGAAGGTCAAATAATTTATCTGGGCTAGTCTGACAGATAATTTCATTGCCTCTGACTTTTAGGCTATGGAATTAGCTCATCCCTGACAATGTGAATATATGGGGCTCAACTGTTGTGTACTGTTCAGTCTGGTGTAATGCAATTCATGCATAACATCCTTGTGACAATATCACACACTGTCCAGCATATGTAACTATCAATCTAAGCCATGTGGCTTGTGAGTGAAATTCATCGTCCACATTCTTTCCATGAGCAGTGCTTACTTTATATATTCCTTATAAGAGTCCAACTGCACTGCATATACCTAGATGTGCCATCACATAATGTGTCTTGATCTGTGCTTGTGCAGTTTGGAGTAACCCTTATCTGCAGGTGCAATATGCTATAGCAGATCAGGACCTTTGTTTGCACTTATAAGTGAGCATATGTGGTAGTATAACCTTGAGGAAAACTGAAGTTTTCAGGGACTTGTCCTATGGTGAATTCAGCTGCCAACACCTTGTCCCCAGTCTATCTTTACTTACAAAATTATTTTGGGAAGAGCCATCCTGGCATACTCTGAACTGCATGCAGTTTCTTAAGCAGCGATTTCAAACCTATAAAGGTGTTTCTAGATGTATGTAATAATTGTGAGAGGCGGAGCAACAGGGCTAAAAGTTGTAGAACCAAGGGAGAACAAATAACTGAGAAAAGCAATGGGACAGGTGACATCACGAAAGGTTCATATTAGGATTATTATTGTCTCACCATAGTTATTTTTGTAAAGTCTTGATATTTACATTTTTAGAAGTTGATGTATAACCAGCATTGTGCTGATATGTTGTTAAACCCTCTTCCTCCTTGTAGTATTATTACTGTCTCATTATTATTGGCTCACCTGACTGTAAAATTAAGTGAGCTATGGCATTTGTCAAGTGTATGTCCATCAACAATTACATTTTTGTTCTTTTGAAAACCACTGGACCAATTTAGACATGGAGTATGCTGCCTGATGATGCCTATTCACCAGTATATATGGCTGCCATTATTAAAATTTTAAAATCCCTTTAACAATGTCTTTTCATAAAGACTTAAAGAATTTGACCCAATTTGACAAAGTATTCTTGTAGAAATCAAGTCCTTTCAAGTTCATAAATTTATGATGTTTATCTGCCTTCAAATTTGGCCATCTTTACTAAAAATAGAGAAGATTCTGTTACCAAATACAGGAAAACTTTAATATGGCTTTTCTAAAAATCATTTACTAGAATTTGACCATTACTTGACAGAAAGCATTCAGGCATGAAGACCTTGACAATTTTATGCAAATGATGCTATCCACCATCAAATATGGCCACCATTACTAAAAATAGAAAAGATCTGAAATTAATTTGCTCTTCTAAAAGAACATTTACAAATTTAATTACATCACTAATCCAAATATCCAAACCCTGCAGTATTTCAGATACCAACACTGGACATTTCGATCCATAAAAAAGTAATTTATTAAAGAAAAACCAAATGAATGCCAGTTTTTTTTTTGAAGTTGTGACCAGATTGTGTTTCATTATGTTTGTAAGTAATAGACATAAAGCTCACTAAGATGCGTACTTTTTCTCCCAATATTTGTTTAGCACCTATTGGACATAGATGAGAAAGCATGATTTAGTGTAATAATTATGTAACTATTGTAGAGAGTGCATTATGTAACTATTGTATAGAGTACATTTCGTAACTATTGTATAGAGTGCATTTTGTAACTATTGTATAGAGTGCATTATGTAACTGTTGTATAATATTATGTTGTTGACTAATATTGACATGGTTTTTCTTCTCAATGGAATAAGGTCATGCAGCATATTGACTTTTTGTGGAGGGGGTGAAATAAGTAAAAAGAAATGTTATGCCAAGCTACCAACCAAATTTTATAAAAATTTAAAAGCGGATGCATACTACTGTTTTAGGGCTAAAAATCAGTGTGGGAACTAAGTGCTTCAAAGTTTTTTTGGCTCTCTACAGTTTCAATAATGTGTGATTTTACTTTCTCTTTCACAAGCTTACATATGCCATCTTGGGCCTCAAGTTGTTATTATTATTATTTCAGACTGCACATTTTTCAAACTTCGATACTACTTATTGAATATGCATATATGTAAAATATCACATGAGGTCACCATACTACATCTAATACAAACCTTTGCATGCGACTAAGGTGGTTTGCAGCTGTATAACAGCCTGGAAATTTTTGAACCACCATTGTGGGCAAGGCTACAGGAATATATTATGGAGATTTGTATGGGTGGGTAATGCAACTCAGACAAAAACAGGGACAGTCTTGCCTTACCAAGGGTGTATCCAACATTGTTTCTGTCTGGGTTATTTCCAACATTGTTTCTGTTCAAGTTATATTTTTTTGTTTTCCATAAAATATCCAACCTTCTCTGTTTTCGACTGGAAACAAAATACATCTAAATCTGCCACTGCTAACTTATTTCTAGTTTCACCTGACAGTCTGTTATTAGCCCAAATTCATTTGATACATAAATAAAGTTAAATGTTTACCATATACCTCTAGCTTGACAGTGCACTAAAATATCTTAACATATTGTAATTTTTCATGATTTTATTGTGGTAACTAATTATTACTGTAATGTTGGAAAATTGGAGGAGTATTCTTATGTTACAGGTTCCAGTTTTACATTTCACTGTACAACTGATTTATACTCATTCTCATTTTCTGTTAACTTTGTATTATCTTTCAAAATTTTATCCCACTCATTTGATTGGATTAAGGATTGCCATGATTTAGCATCATCACCATAACCACCACCATTATTTGTAACTACTGCCACCACCATTATTATAACCACTACTGCCACTGCTACCACATCACAATCACATAGTTTTCTTTTATTCAAAATTACCCAGTTGAAAAGGGTGTAGTTGGTAGGCATTTTTTCCACCTGTCACTTTTAAATAAAACCATGACATCATAATCAGTCAGTATCACTATCAAAACCTCCACCACCATGACTGCTTCTACCTATACCATCAGCACCATCATCATCATTGTCCTCAGATTTATTAGGGTTTCTATCCAAGTCTCAGCAGTGTCTCCCTTGGGTCTTATAATGCCCATTGCTCCCTCAAGTTCTCTCCCTTCTACTTGCTACATAATAAGTAATCATTAATTAATAATAATTATGATAATAATAAGTGAAAAGCATTTCCTGTAAACATCAATCAAAACCTATAATGTGTAAGTGTTATGTTTATGTGATTTGAAATGAAACAAAGCTTTGACATACTTGTAGAAATACCTTAATGATGACAGATTTGTTTAAAACCTTATAATTTGAAATGGAATTTTAGCAATAAATATTTTGTTCTTTCTTCTCTCCATGTACAGTATTTAATGTCATAACTTACACAGTTAACATCCATTGTCATCATCATCATCATCATCATCATTGTCATCATCATTTGTATTGTCATCAATGAATTTTTGGTGTTATGGTTTACAGCACATCACTAAAGTAATGATTTTATGGTGCTGATTAAAATGTCTAAATAATTAAATATAATTTATGGCACAAGAACTCTATGAAGATGACACTTTTTTAAAATACCTTTAAAATGATGTACTGTAAAAGATAAACACTGTAGGTATTAAATTTCTGTAAAATGTATATAACAGGTAAAGGTAAAAAATAAAATCCCTAAATATATTTTCATTAACATGTTCATCTTTTAGGTCAATGAACACTGACTTGTAAATACTGTATGAAATTTGTTTTTCTTTCTCTTTTCAGAAAAGCTTTAGTCCACCAGCAAGTCCAACAAGTAAGTATTTCAAGAATTTAGACTTTTACAACAACAAAATTATCTCACTCTTTCAATTCACTAATCAAAGGCCTTAATTGTATTCTTCTGTTCACACAATTTTAAAAACAAAGGATAAATAAATGCATCTTCATTATCGTTATTTAATGAATTTTATGCCGTAGCCAAACTACATGGTATTGCTTTCTCCCCTTAGTGAAACATGGTATCTTCCATAACGGAAATTCCCAACATTCGGACACACCCACCTATGATATCCAATCGGCTTTCTTGTTAGTAAGCTCATGGCGTTCAGAATGGGGAATGATGGGAGGAAATCCCCTTCAAATGACCTTCACCTTACTTCGCATGACGTACGGATCCGGTTGAATGTCGTGACCAAGATTTGTAAATGTGGTGGTAACCTCAATTTTATAAACTCATTAAGTATTCTACCCAAGTGTTTATGGAAATACACTGAAAGAGATAATATTCCACGTACGCATAGCAAATGAAAGAAGTCAATGAATGCAGTCCAAAAAGAATATTCGCTCACGAATCATGGAGAAAATGAAGAGAGGGCCTAGAACAGGTAAAGTGTTTTCGTTTTAAAGGATACACTGGAAAATGATGTAATAGGGGGCTTGAATAATGTTTGTCTGTAACTGTATCCTTTATGAAGCTGAAAATCTGTTTTTAATTAGAGTACTCTATGCATGTTTATAAAGTCTTGGTTTATTCATAGATTTTTTTTTTTTTAAATTTGAGTACTCTATGCATGTTTATAAAGTCTTGGTTTATTCATAGAATTTTTTATGGGAGCTGGAATTATTAGATATTGATATGCATATCTATATGAATTATGGCGATAAGCTGTAAAATGTAGCAATATTTTTCATAAAGTTGTAAACTCCATGGATGATCTTTATGGTCCCTATTTCCAAAAGGGATTTTGTAAGCGGTCTCCCCCCACCCTCTCTCTCTCTCTCTGTCTCTGTCTCTCTCTCTCTCTCAGTACTGCTTTAACTCCAAATATGTAACACCAGATTAATGCTATTGTGTATTAAAAGTACCCCCCTCCATTTAAGGCACATAGTTTTACTATTGATCAGGCTCTTTTTCCACAAGTAGTAAGCCATCTCACTTGATGTTCACCACTTTATTGATTACTTGACAGTTTTGTTTGGTCTGTAGCACTGGCTACAACAGCATCAAGTGATAAGCTGCTGGCATGTTTTACCAGATTTATTTTAAGAAAATTGAATTATAGAAATGTGAATCACTCTTCCCCTTCTTGTCTACATTAATGTGCATTCAATATGCTGACTTTGTGTCTTTTTGTAACACATTATCATAGCCTGTTACTTTGAGAAAGATACAGTGTTTATTGTTATGTGCCACTATTGTTATGTTTGAAAGCTGTGTGCTTCACACTTGAGCATTAGCCATTATTTATATCTGACGAGTTCTAACTTTTTTTTATCCCAATATATTCAGGCCCCTCATTTCTTATAATTTCCTTGTTGTTCAAAATTCATTATTTTCCCTCTATCCATGTGTGCAATAATACAGATGAAAAGTACTGTCTTTTATGAACTGACTCAACTCTTTCTCCACACCCTACAGCTAGTTTTAGATCACTTCTTTGAGGTATTGTACTCCAGTTGGCATCCACATCCATACATTAAAAAAAATCTTGTATATACCATATGTACTTGTAGTTGAGTCAGACTGCAAAAAACAAAGATCCTGATCTGCTGTAGTATCATGTGCCTGGAGATCAGAGCCTATGCTTTTTTATTCTACTGATTACCCCTAAAAAATTGCACAGACCTAGATCTGACAGTACATTAAACGATGGCAGATGTGGGGTCTGTTCAGTTTGCATTTGGACTCAACTTATAAGTGAGTATAGATGGTGAGTCTGTTTCAACAAACCTATCTTCCTAAGTCTGAGGCAACATTTTGGAGTGAATTTCATATCGCCCACCCCCTAACGGATGGGGCTAAAGTGGCAAACTTCATATATCTACATTATTTTCTTCAAGTTTTTGTCTTTGACTTAGGTTTTTGGAACCCTGTATACATGTTCTTATACCTAAAATGTTTGTGAGAGGATGCATCTTGATCATTGTGTCACCCTCAACAAAAAAGTAGACCACTCTGATCCATATTTCATGCTTCACTGATTTTGGTTAAATTTGTTTTTCATGCTAGAATAGTTGTATGCGTGTCTGTTAGTACCACACCTTAAATAAAAGGTTAATGTGACCTGCATTTGATACTTTGTATGTTGAAGTTCTGTTGTTTAATTTAGCCTATGACCAGAGATTATTTGCAGCCGATATACCTGCACATAATGTTATACCTGGAACCATGAAACTTGGTGTGCAAATGCATCTTCATATATGCCAAGTCTTCAGAATTTTGTTCAGTAGTCTTTCAATTTTGGCCCCAATCTTTGGATCTACTGATTTGACAACAAAAACTCCCGGAAATTACTAATCTGCCAAGCATAGGTACCTCGGGCTAAACTTTTGACAAGCATAGGTATCTCAGGCTAAACGTTTGACAAGCATAGGTATCTCAGGCGAAACGTTTGACAAGCATAGGTATCTCTGGCTAAACGTTTGACAAGCATAGGTATCTCAGGCTAAACGTTTGACAAGCATAGGTATCTCAGGCTAAATGTTTGACAAGCATAGGTATCTCAGGCTAAACGTTTGACAAGCATAGGTAGTTCCAGCTAAAACATTTCCCAAGCATAAGTATTTCATGCTAAAAAACTACACCCGCCAAGCATAGATATTTACAACTAAAACAACATTCAATAGACTGTTTACAACTATCATAATCGTCATTCAAGCTGTTATCCACCTAACAACCAAGCATATCATTGCACATGCATTTATTGTATACACATAAGTTATTTACTTATCAATATTTTATTATTGAATAATGTGTTGTGTATAACAGTATGCAGGCAACCTGACAAGTATAAAACAGTTCTTAAACTCTTTGGAAAGATAATAATTTTGGTGCCATGTTGAAATATACACTAACAGAATCAAAGAAAAATATGCCATTGAAAAAAATTAAATATATTTAGTTCAACAATGCTTGAATAGATGAATTTAAATGTGTGAAGCGTAGTGAAAATAACATACAAGAAAATTAATAAAGTTGAGTAACTATTATTCATTATAGTTACTTAGTTTTGGTATGATGTGCACTTTAGTTTCACACTTAAATTTATGACAAAAATGGTCATTACACTAATCTCCCTGATTTGGACCCAATCTCCCAGATTGTGAACACTGATTTGATCCCAGAAAACTTGTATGCATCTTGATGAACCTCAATAAAATTAAGTCATTTTGATCCATATCTCACTCAGACTTAGTTATGTTTATTCAGTGGTACATTTGCCATTTAAATCAATACATTGTATGTTGTGATAATTCTCCTTACAGGTTAACTGTAGTGTACATGTGAATATCTGTAGGAATTAGATGAGGTATTGTTAAGTGGCACTCCGATAACCTGTGCAGCACAGGAACAGTGATTTTCCTTTTTTTAAAAAAAAAAATATCTTATTTTTGTGCTCTCCTGACTAAGCCTGTTGAAGCTACTTCTATTTGAAATATTGCAATGAGGCATTACACACATATTGAATCAAAAGTCTACTTTGTCCTAAATAAAAATGGATATAGTCATCACTGTGGTCATCTTAAAATATTTTTGTTGTTACTTCTGAATCGATGGTCATATCATTATGGGATTTCTAGTTGGTCTTAAATGAAAATTTGTGAATATCTGACTCCTAGTATGATTGCCATGACAGTCATGTGAACATTTTGTTATCATGACTGCTGAGAGGAAATCATATCAGCATGGGGTTTTCACTAGAAGACTTCTTAAGTTGGGCCTATCTTATAATGGTGCCACTGGGACATACAATGTAGCCACCATTATGGTCATATTGAAAATCTTGTTATAGGCTTTCTTTCTGAATAGATGGTTACATCAGCAAGGGGTTTTCACCAGAAGACTTCATATGAAGTCTAGTTGGTTTTAAATGTAAATGATGCCTCTCTCAACACCCTATTGGCCAGCATGGCAGCAATCATGAAAATCTTTTTTCACATTACATGGCTAAAGAAATTCTTTTCGAAGCTCTCATCCCTTGGACAAGTGAGTTGCAGTAGTTACCCATCCCTGTCCTTCTTATGCTCTACACAGTACACTGGTAACACGTTTACTAAAGAAAAACATGCACATGATGCAAGCTTCTTGCTACAGTTTGTCAAAACCATGAAAACATTATCTTCCAATACATGGCCTCTCAGGGGTCAAGCTAGACTTGAATTTTAGGGAGAAGTGACTTCTCCTTTTGGACAGAACAGGGAGAAATGAGAGCTCAACAGGGAGAAGTGGACGCGAAGCTAGAAAACGCAATATATAATCAATACCACGGAAAGAACCAACTACCCACAAGAAGTTACTGGCGAGTCTAAAAGAGAATAATAGAAGCTACGTTATAACAAATTTTAACTGAGTAACCAGATTACATTATTTTAATTGCAAGATAGTAAAAATGCTTAATCAACTACCCTTAATCAATTTTTTTTTGTATATTTTTGTATTTTTTTTCTTTTTATACTTTCTGAAAGTTTACAGTATTGACACTTTCAAATATTTCTAAACGCGTTTGAAACAACCCCTGTACCATGTATATGAGGGCAAATGCACACGTGTCTTCAGATAACACTGCTTGTCCTCATTTCTTTGTTGCAGATAAAACATTATCATAACTATTTATACATAACACACTAAAATGCATATAATTACAGACATGGCACCTTTATAGTCGGTGTATGAACTAAACCCTTGTTTCCAACCAAATCAACACAGACATGAGTGCATCTATTTTTAGAAGGAGAGGTTTTCATAATGTAATCACTCACATTATATAGCTTCATTACAACAGTCCATTGATAGGATTGCAGATTTGTGGTTTATTTATTTGTCTACGTATTTGTATTAATTTTGGGCATTGGTTAAATATTATTTGCTTCACAGCTTTTTTCCGTATTTTCACAAATACGAGTCAAGTCAGAAAACAACTTTGACCTTACAGTGCTTCTCGCGAATTCCAAAACAAAGCATTGTTCCATACGTTTCTGACCTATATCATTCCATTTTAAAAAAGTTAAATCCTAACTAACGTAATATATAAGCTTTTCTTTCTACGAATTATATATTTTTCTGAATATATCTGCCCGATGATTTACGAAAACAGACAATCTAATAAACTGGTACTTCCCAGACATAGTAATGTCCGCCATTATTTCCCCGCTACTGGTACACTTAGTTTCAAACTAATTTATGACGAAATAGTGTACAAGAGGCAGTTAAAATATCCAGATCACCGATTCTATTCTTAAAACACAAATTACTATTTACGTAATATTGTTCAAATTTCAAAACACGCGTTTGTATGTTTGTATCATCAAAGGATAACAGGCGTAAATTGGGAAATGATAGGGGCCTACTTACTTACTCATGAAATGGTTAGTGGTCAATCAGTTATGAAAACACATCCCTGTGAATGTGCAAGAGTTTGTTTGTCAGTGTAATTGATATCAAAACTAGGCCTAGCTACCGATGGGTTGATGAATACTTTTTGCAACAACACTAGAACTAACCTGGCAAAGGCAAGGCGAGGGGGCATCTCAAAAAGTATGGTCAGTCTATGTACCTCTTAAAAAATCACAGGGCAAAGTCATTTTTGCTTTCCTAACAGAAGAAGGTGAAGTTTACATATTTTAGGCGACTTAGTTGCCCACTTCACCTGGTAGCATGACAACTGGCCTCTTAGATGAACATGTAAGAGACACGATTTGTAATTGTAGATATTAGTTGCATACATAGCCCTTAATTTCTTAGTGGTATTCACATTTATGGTGATACCTGTAAATAGTTTTGAAGTTATTTTAATGTCAATACATTTAATTTTAAAACAGCTATGGCATATTTTTGAGTTAGATAAGGGAAGAGGTGGCAAACAAAAAATTGGCAAGATTTTTTGCTTCTTATCTGGTTAGATATTGTTATGCTTGCTGCAGAGCACTGTTGTTTTCAAGACTGTGCAGCTTTTTTAATGCATTGTCACACTAAAGCAATGATACAGCAGGTGTTTATAAAATTATGTGATTACTTTTGACAAGAAAAATGTTGGAAACTTGCATTTAAAAGAAGAATATAAACCGCCACAGTTTCCACTGAAACTTTCAAATTAAATTATCTATTTTGGTCAAATCTCCATTTTAGAAAGATACTAACAGGCACCATGAAGAGGAAGATCGTTGATTGGCGAAAAGATTTGACATTATGTGCATCATAGGTTACAACAGCATCAGTTGTGAAAATTGGATGAAACACTTAAAATAACTATTTCTAATGTAATATTTCTCCTTTGAAAAGTAACTGCATACTTATAAAAAGACCCTGCCTGCATCTTTAGTTTTCGTCTTGAAAATACAGATTTAGTCTTGAAAATATTGGTGCCTTGGGCAAGTTTAACATTGCCAGATCAGATGAAAAATCACTAAAGATTTGTCATTCCATGTCTCTTAAATTTTCAGAGGCCTCACTCAAAGAGGTGTGATAGCTCATTGAGAGGGAAACTTTTTAATCATCAAAATGACCCATGAATTACTGCAAATTTTCACTGAAAATGTGAATGCCATTAGGAAATCAAGGGCTAGGTGGGAAAATGCAACATTGTTTGCTCATGATTTGTACCAATTTTTGTGTCAAACTGACGAGTTTTCAACAGAGCACCTTATGATGTTTAGATGGTCCTAAGTTAAAATGGTGTCACTTGGAGATACAATATGGCCACTACAGTGGCAATGTTGAAAATCTTGCTATTACTACTCTTCCTGAATCAAGGGTCATATCAGTTTGCAGTTTTTGCTAAAAGACTTCTTATCTTCTTATGATGTCTCAGTAGTCCAGAATGAAAACGATGTCACAGCAGCCATCCTGAAATTTTCTTTTGCTGCTCCTGATTGTATGATCATATCAGCTTGGGGTTTTCACCAAAAGACTCTGGTGATGTCTAACTTGTCCCGAATGAAAATGAAGCTGGTCTGATGTCCATTATGGCCGCCATGGCAGCCATCTTTAAGATGTTATTACTACTGTTCCTAAACAGAAGTCAGAATGACTTCTTATTGTGTTGGGTTGGTCTCAAATGAAGATTGTTCCGATCTGACATCCAATATGGCCTCCACAGTGGCCATCTTGAAACACATTTAGGTTTTCACCAAAAGACAAATTATGATATTTAGTTTGTTCTAAAAGAAAATGACGTTAATCTGACCTCAACTGTGGCTGCCATGGTATCTGTATTGAAAATGTTCTTTTTCCTGTGTGACATTAGGATGGTTGCAGATTCTTGCCTGGGCTTGCAACAACATGATAGTGTCTGCTCATATTTAAACTAGGGTCTAAGGTAATGTATAAAATAGGGTATGTGGTAATGTAAAAACTAGGGTCTTAGGTAATGTATAAACTTAGGGTCTAGGATAACTAGGGTTTAGGGTAATGTAGTACATAGGGTCTAGGGTAATGTAGTAAACTAGGGTCTATGATAATGTATCAGCCTGGGTACAGAGTAATGTATAAACTAGGGTGTTGGGTAATGTATTAAATAGGGTCTAGGGTAATGTATAAATTTGGGTTTAGGGTAATTTATTAATTAGGGTCTGCGGTAATTATAAGCTAGGGTCTAAGGTAATGTATAAACTAGGACGTAGGGTAATATATCGCCTGTCTTGGGTAATGTGTAGGGTCTTACATAATCAATGGCGTACCTTGGGGAGGGCGGGGGGGGCAGTTGTGCCAGGGAGCGCCAAAATGAGGAAAATACAACTATTCGTTATCTCAGATGCACTTGAAGGGGGCGCCAAGCTTATGTTTTGTCCCCGGGCGCTAAGTAAGGGGGCGCCAAGTTTGTTTTGTCCCCGGGCACTAAGGGTAATGTATAAATTAGGGTCTAGGGTAAGTATGATTTAGGTTCTAGGACAGGCAATGACTGCTGTGCCAGGTCCAAGAGCTAGTGCTGCATGTCAGGTCATATTGGCCTTTACTTTAATTATTGTTTTTAGTACATTTGACACTAAACTACAACTTGTACAGAGGACCTTTCCAAAGAGTCTGTTTTGCCATAGGTTGCCAACACATGGTCCTGGATAATGTATAATCTAGGATCTTTGGTAATGCATTAACTAGGATCTAGGAAAACTGAGGTTTGTCTTTGCATTGAATGGTCATGAGCGGGTCAGGATTTGTAGATTGTAACATCTGAGTTTCCATAGCAATCACATTTACCATAACTCGGTCTTGTACCAATTTGAATATGGCCTGTTCGTGTTGACGGCTATGAATATCGATTACTCCACATATTTGATTTAATCATGTCTGTATATAAACCTGGATTGCAGTTACGTCACAAATTTAACCTTGGAATTGTATTGATTTTATATTTTTACCTTTATTGTATGCACATTTTAAAGAATTTAATAATAATAATAATAGTAAAGACTTTATTTAGAGAAGGTAACTTGGTTAGTTACAGAACTAATCTACCTTGAGGCCTTCTATCTGTTATGTACAATATATACAGTATATATACAACATGTGAAAAATCTGGCTTTGAATTTTAACATTACATTTTATGGATTGTGTAGTCAGGATAGTGCTTTTGCGTACAAGCAAGTTATTTTGTCAACTGGAAGATTTCTCTGGGGGTTCATGGAGCCAATAATGGGGCCTTATCACTTTTTAAAAATCTTGTCCAGTGTTATAAATATATCTCCTGATAAAATGGTTCCTGATTGGCTCAGGCCCCATTGCCAGTCACCCATGGAAAAATCACTGAACTTCCAATAACTACTTAAATAAGGATGAGACGGTTTAATATGCACAAATATCAGAATTCAGGGATTGGCTTTATGGTATCAACTTGCAGATTATTTGAGGACAGTTTTCCATGATTTATACAGCTTTACCAGTCTTTGAAATCCAAAGCCAGACATAAGTGCTTTTTTTTTTACTTAGGTCAGCAAATCTCCAAGTTCACAGGCCCACTGGGCTAGTAAATATTCAAAGAAATGCAAATAAAAAATACTGATGCAAACAGAGATATATTGTTCACAATCAGTCATCCTTCTATCGTATCCAAACTGCCCAAATAATTCAGATGTTGTATTCTGCCGCTCAGTTTCCAACTTCAGTGCCAGAAGGCAGGGTCAATTAAAACGCATCAGACAGAAATAATAATATTGGCATTATATCATAATTGAAATAATTCAGCATCCTCTAGTAGCAAATGGAAAAAGGTAGAAAATAATGACTGGATTATTCAAGTTATTTTTTATATTTTGGTATGATTGCTGTTGTGTCCTAGTGGTAAGGACATCTGCCTGGGATGCAGGAGCTCACAGGTTCGCACTGTGGCCAAGTCGTATCAAAGACATAAAAATGGTACTAGCAGCCGCCTCGCTTGGCACTCAGCATTAAGAGGTTAGAGTTAGGACTGGTCGGCCTGGTATTAGGATGAGACTGGGTGGGACATGATTCTGCATGTTTGCAGCATGATGCCTCAGTGCTAGACATCAATATAAACTACCACACTGCAGACATTGTAGCAAGATGACTGAAAAATTGTTATAATTAATATTAATCTAAATCACACACACATATATATTTTGTTGCTGAAAGATGGAGTTAAAAAAATATTTTAAGCCTATGCAGTGGAGCATATACAGGCAAATCATTAAATATAGTGAAGCACTTCATATTCCATTTTGAATGTTTAATATTGATACGGATATTTAGATGCAAAGACTCATCTGTGCCATCCTTTTTGGATGTATCCAATTGCCTGTATAGTTTAAACAGCGCATGTAATGGACGGAGGGCACTGAATTATTTGAGCTACGAATGACTCAAATTGTTCGCATTGTGGCATCATTCTATTTCGTTTCCAATTTGGGTACTTATAAACAGTCTATTTAATTCATGACCACTGTATGAATTTTCTATGAGAGTTTGAAAGACCAGACCAGGATAAAAAGGACAGACATCGATGTTAGACGAATCTCATTCTTGTCAAGCTAAATGATTCTATGAACAAAACTGAGGCCATCAGAACTCGCTAGGCTTCTAAAATGCATACAAGGTGCATTCATCAAAGCTCACCGGGCTTCTAAAATGCATACGGGATGCATTAATCTTTTAAAAGCTGCATCCAAACCAGTGACAACAAGTACAGCATCTCGGTGTTCATTCAATTTAAAGCATATATGTTAAGCTGGTTATTAAATTTAGAACTGCACACATGTGACATGAGCTTGAACCTCTGAAGAACCATATGTCACTTACCAGAGAAAAACGCCTGGAATTTAAACTAATTTAGTGACAAGCCAGCAGCCACATTTTTAACTCCCATATCCAAAACTGTGTTGTAAAGAAGTTGGAAACATCCAGATTTTGCAGTTAGAAGATTGATAAGTTTTGAAGATATCAGTTATGAAATGGAGATTATGAAATGGAGATGTTACTAGAACTTAATTCTGTTATATATTCTTTCATGAGAAAATAAATAATCAGAAAAATACAAATGCTTTCAACATTTTTAACACAGTATATATTTGGTTAGAGTCTGTCTGAGGTTTTACAAGAAAATACTATGGTAAGCTTCATAGTTTGAATTTTCTATAGGCCATTGAAATTTAGTTATGGCCAGTGCATTTTGGAAGTTCACTCAGCCCAGTGAGCCCGTGGCTTGAAATTTTAATTGTAAAGATGGCTTTACTGCGTGCAGATTCTACATTTCTTTTTATCGTCTTTGAGGAAGCTAATTTCTCAAGGTGAACTTTATGTGACTTGGTTGTTTAATTGGTTGCATAATTGGTTTTTAATTGCACATAATGGTTATATTTTGCCAAATCAGTGAGAGTATCATGCTTTACCCAGAGATGTACCACAGCAGCCAGTCCAGTCTGGTCTGAGATGGACTTGAACACGCATCTTTTCATAACAAAGTTTAATGCAGACCACTGAGCTGTCTCGGCTCCCATTTCGAGACAAGCCTGACAGTAATTTCATCATGAACTCATTCTTCTACAAAAGTCATTGTTAGGTTAATACAGTTTGTAATAATACAGATTAATAAGCCCCCTCCCTCCGTACATGTTTATGCTAATACTTTGACAAAGATAAGGTACTTTGGTAGACTTTGCTTTTGTGTTGTTTTTTTTTAACTCAGCCAGTGCATAGTATATATTTTCCTGTATATACGCTGAATAAATTGCTGAAAAGTACCAAAATCTTGTGACTTTTGTTAAAAAAACATAATTTTCAATAAAGTAAAACATAGGGTTGATGAGTAACAAATGGATAGGTTGGGTTAGCAGAAACGCGATGGTGGTGAGTGGCCTTAGGTCAATATGCTGTTCACAGGTGTTCCTCATGGGTTCAAGTAGATTCAGTTTGGTTTGGTGTTTTATGGCATAGCAACACAAGTATGTTATTTAGAGCTAAGGCAATAGGATGAAAGTATTTAACTCAAAGACACATTACGATAGTCGTCTTGGGCTACTCCAGTGGTAAAATTTGAACCTACTCCCTTTTGGTTTTGAGTCGGGCATGCTAACCATTGAACCCTGTGGCAGCTTGGGAAGTGTGACAGTGTAATTCAGTATCCACCATCATATTATGCATTGGTAGATTAGAGTCTACTTTGTTCATTCTCTTCACAGATCCAAGCAAAAAGTGTCAACCCTGATTTGCCAGTACAATCTGCAATGACAGATCTGAGTTTGCACAATTTGCTGTTGGGTGGGTTAGATGTACTAACTTATTTGCTTCTCTAACAGTTGTTTTCTTCCTAATACAGTGAATACCCATTTATTGCTTCTGCCTTGTACCTCTTGCCATCATTCTTTCTTCATTAGATCATCCAAATGCATTATGTTATAATTGTTGATGAGTGTCAAGCTAATACCAAACCTTACCACAGAAATTCACACAGATCATCCAGGTTTGGCTTGTTTAATTTTTAGAGAAACCCTTGTATTGTGGTCTGAAAAGAGATTTGTTAAGAACACTTGCTTTCAGCAGAAACAGTGCTTGAACAAGTGCACACTTGCAGATGAAAGAGTTAATGAAAATTGCATGCTAAATCATTGACCAGTGAGAGAGCTCGTACAGAGCTTGTTACTGTTTAGGCATTGAACTTGCAGCCTACCCACATGCCTCGACTTGTGTAAAACTTTCAATTGGAGCAACCGACATAAAACATGCTGTAATTATTCCCAGCTCTGCTGCAAGGGAAAAAGAATGAGCTGTTGGATTTGATCAGTTTTTAGCTCTACTAGTTGTAGACCAGAGGAGTTTATGGGATGGTCTTTTGTCCATCTTCCATCGATTGGTTATCACAACTCCCTCTGAGAGCTACTTGCAAGATCGCTGTTAAACTTCACACACACATTCATCCAGCTAAGCATTGATATTACAATGGAAAAGATGTCCCAAACTTATGACTCTAAAAATAGAAGATCTGTCCCAGCACATACAAAATTACTTTATAGCTTAATTCATGGTGTCCCAGGATACACAGTAAATATGGTACCTTTGTTCAGATATTTTCACTATTTATTGGATGAAGGGCAAATTTACATCATGCCCATGTTGCAGTTTTCCATTTTTGGCAAGGGAATGCAGTCATTCCCTTGGGGGTGCAAAATTGAGAGTTAAAAATTCCCTTGATGTCAGAACCAGGGGTCAAATTAAAAATTTTGGGGCTTTGCACAAAGGGGAGGGTAAATGGATTCGCTGTAAGTGCAACTTTAACCAAAAGCTGTATCAACATGTGCTTCACATAAAGCTACTGGATTAAGTACTTATTCAGTATGAGAACATAACAAACTTGATTAGATTCAATGTAAGTACATAAACTTTTTACCAAGATTTGACATTGTTGTATATTAAATCAGTTTGTCTACTTTAGGTTTACCTCTGTTTAGAGTTCACCGATAAAGAAAACGAGGAAAAATTCAGTGCAAAGTGAATGCACTGCTTATGTCATCAGAACCTTCAGTCATATAGAAAAAGTCAGACATTGTGAACATCATGCTGTTCAGCACTATCACTACTGTCAACTCTCAGTTAAAGTTGTTGTGCAAGCCACTAAATTGCATCTTGTACAGTTTGTTCATTGCCACAGCCAGTAACATCAGAAAATTGTAAAAATTGCCAATAACAACTTGTTCATCTAGCGTATGTTGGGATGTTCAGCCCAACTGCTGCCATGAATTAAAAAATTATTTGCATTTTGTACTTTATGCACTACAGATGCAATTTATTTTCAGGTGCAGATGACAATGAAAGCCCTTAGTAACTTGCTGAAATTATTTATATGCTGCAAGTGTTTTATGATACTTGTTGATGCCCTGTTCAGTACACTTGTAAGTTATTGATTTTCAGAGGGAGGCAACTCAGTCATCTTGCAGATTGGAGCTTGATAAAAATAGGTGGCTGTGTGACCCAAGCTTCTTAACTCAGCATGTTGTAATTTTTATAATGCACCAAGAAGCGCCATAATGGAATATTGTCTTCTTTGTATGGCCCTCAGTAATCTGGCAACATTCACCAAATTCTGTAAGGCAATTCGTTTGTTGTTTTGTTCACAAATACTTGCAACACTGCACACATGAATCTGAGGTACAATAGAAGTTTTATTTACGTAAGTACAACAATGTCACTCACAAAAAAGAAAATGTTGACAATCTGTGACATATATGCATAAGTACAACAATAACTCTCAAAAGAAAAAAATGCTGACAATCTATGACATTTCTTGACAAGATGCACAATTATTCCTCAAGAGTTTTAGGAGAGTACTGCACCCAACCCTCCAAATGTGACACCCTGCCCTCTTTGGGGACTGCCCTGTGCAAAATTCTGAGAGGTTAGATACATTTCATAAGGCTTAGAATGTGCATTTTGGGTATCAGCTTTGTATCATTTATCCATATTTTTTTGCCTGCATTGAAGTTATTATCTTAAATGCAGTAGATTGCATAAAAGTGCTTTCTGTCATTAAAAAAAAGTGCCCTGGCAAGGGACTTAACTACACCTCAAATACCCTGTCAAGCAACCATCATCCGACACTTTTTCCAGTGCCAGCAACCAGCATTTTACAATGACAAGTGGCCTTGGGATAACACTGATATGCTTAGCTTAAGTACAGATGATGCAGGATATTGTAACTGGATGAAGCCAGCTTGGGATTGGATCTGGCAAAGATAATGAACACAGCTTTATGTATGAGATGTAATTGATCAATGAATAAATAAACATACATGATTGATATATGGTTCTATCACATGGGTTGATCAAGCTATACAATTTATATACAGATATGAAGAAAGTATGGTTAACCAACAAGTGAGATGTATATCCCTGTGAGTACATATTAAATTAACTGGATTATGTTTTCACCCATACAGTGATATTGAATGATATTCATTAAAAATTGGAACATGTATATATCTTGTGGCGCCAAGGAGCAATCACACATGTCCCATTTATCCCAGTCTGCCAGAGGATTCCTCGAGAGCCTCCTTATTCCCTGCAGACTTGTTGGTCCTGAAGCTTCAGTCCCTGAATGAGTAGACCAATACTGTTCTCCAAACCATGAAACCCAACAGAGTTCTACAAGTCCTCATGATAGCTACAATGGATGAGCCTTGTAGTACAGGAGATGCAATTTAGTGCAGCAATGCCCTTTCCCCATCCCCTGTGAGTACATTTTCATTCATATATAATGTATAAACATCTTACTACACACATCTCCATGACAGTCATACCAATTTCAAGATTCCCAGCAGACCTGTTGGTCCTGAAGCTTTGGTCCCTCAATACAAGTAGACCAATACTAAATCTTTAAACTTGTCTGAGTACACAGAACCTGTCCAAGTATAATTTATAATTACCATCTATACATGCTTGCAAGTTACATGCAAGTCCATCTGCAAACTGCACATTCAGATTTACCTGGCAGATCTGGGTCTTCATAATTTGTTACAAATAATCACAAGGATAAACATCATAGACTGTTATTGGCAGCACGTTATCCAATGTCAGATTGGTTTCTATTTTTGCACCAGGACTTATTAGCAAGTGAATATATACGGTAAGCAGAATGATGGCAAATTTGACATTATCTCTGATTAGAATAAATTGTACTGGCATGTTGATCTGGAGTGTATAATGGCATAATGTCTACAATTTTCAGAGCATAAGCAACTCTGCATTTTTAAAAAATTTTTAAATTTAATTGATATGGAATGGGTGTTTAACAAATTGCGACTAGGTAACTGATTAAAGGGAGAGACCTCTTGCTTGACTGTTGAAAACTTTGTGTTTATACATGGGAATCAACTCCTCCAGGCTTTGATATATCTATACATTAATAACTAAATATAGCTTGTTAATATAATGATCTGCAGTGAATGACAATTCTGCAGCTCAACTTACCCAGATAACAAAAAATTGTTGTTGGGTAAGGGAAATTATATGTAGGTAACCAGATTTCATATATGAATACAAAAATTCAGTTTTCAAGAGCATTTCTTGTGTACAATATTCTCCTTGCCAGGCAAGCATGTCAAACAGTTCAGATTTGAAATGCTGCACATCTCAAGTTTTAGATATTTTGTTGTAATCTGAAAAACAAAAATATTTAATTGTTTTAAGACGCAGTGTGCCTTTCATAGTAGTTGTTTAAAGACACAATCCGTCTTTATCATTTGTTTAATTAATTTAAGACACAGTGTGCCTATGTCAGTTGTTTAATTGTTTTATGATAGTGTTTCTTTCATAACAGTTTAATTGTTTTAAGACAACATGTTTCTTTCATAAAAGTTTTAATTGTTTAAGACAGAGTGCTTTTTGTTACAGTTGTTTGTTTTAAGACAGTGTGCCTTCCATAACACAGTTCAATTGTTTTAAGACAATTTGCCTTTAACAACAGTAGTTTAATTGTTTTAAGACATCGTGTGCCTTACATATCAGTTTAATACATTGGGTTTGTTTTTTAAGTTATTACTGAAAGATGAGATGTTCCTATGAATTTGTGGTATTCATTCAAAGCCCTCTGTGGCAAGTGTCCCTGTTTCTTATGGTGGGTTTCTACTCTAATTATACTGCAGATACAAAGATTAATCGTTTTGAATATTTCTCACATGTTGCAAAGATTTGACACGTTGAGACAGATGTAGAGTACCAAACAAAAGCTGTGGCAGGAAAACAATTATGTGTCAAGCAGTGAAAAGATGGTATTGGATTGAAAGGACAGCATTAAAGAAAGCAGCTGTGACTTTGAAGTTTCATATATATTTGTATTAGTTAATCATATGAATTTCTGTTGGGAGCCATTGTCACTGGCAGGGTGATTACTGTCCTGGACTTGGGCAGTTTCTGCTCAGAGTCAGTGTCCACTGTCCACTCAAATTGCCATAAGGACTAAATAATTTTTCATGTGCTGGTGTACATTTAAACTCCATTTTTGTTTACTGATCTATGATTTGTGAATGTGACTCGCTTTCTAATTTGTTGATATTTAATTGAAATAGAAACATGATTTGGATAATAGACTAGTAGGCACCATGAGATTTAAAATATTTACATTTTAAGGATTAAGATGCTGGAGCTCATCATTTAAGGAAAACATATCATGAATTGGGAATAAAATTTTCAGAAGTAAATCTTTAAAATAATAAATTTAACATAAATAGCAATCTCATTGGAGGTGTGTTATTTGAAAAGGATGGGGATGTTACTTGCTAATTTGGCTTCAGAATTAATGATTTGACCACTGAATTTGTTAAACTACTTTCTTGGAATTCCCTCTTAATATATTTAATAACACTTCTGAAGCACAAATTTTTAAATTGAATGTAAATACCTGTAGAAGTAGATAGGTGAATTCATCCAAATTCATACAGCTTTCATTGGTCCTATATGGGTTGGTTATAGATAGATTTGTTTATTTTGAGACTGTTACCCATTTATTTTTGGATCTGAATTTCCTTAATTGTGGCATTGACAGGGCCAGTCTAGGAAATGTGCAGGATTTGTGCTGATTTCTACAAAAATCAAACATATCCAACACCAATCATGATTTGGTCATGAAATCCCTCCTATATTCATGAATTATCTTTCTTTTTTGAGATGCTGTTAGGAAATCCACCCAACCTGCACCTCAAAGTTTGATTTACTTGATTGATCCTGCCTGAGGATCCTTCAAACTGTGATCTCTGGACATTCAAGGATTAAGATTGTACCATAATCACATTCATTTTGGATTTGGATGACAAAACTGTTCTGAAAGAAAATGCAACAAGTCCTTACTTTCATCAATAAATGATCAATAAATTGCATTTGAAGGACATTGGTTTGGAAATTTTTGTAAGTAGCAGTGTGTGTGCATGTCCGTTTCACTGTATATTTCTGTGCAGTTCACCTCTTCAACTTTCATCTTCAGGTTTCAAATACCAGAGACAGTTTGAACAGAAAATTTAGCAATGGGTGCAAGAAATCAAAATGGTCAGTTTAACAATTTTAATGTCTCTAACGACTTTCATGTTTGCTAAGCCCCAGCTATAAAGTCATGTATAAGCTATAATCTACCTGTCTTAGGAATATTACTGTGGCCATGTGTTTGATGTCTGAAGATTGCTGCAGGCTAGTGTTGAACTCTTACGCAAGGTTACATGACGGCCAGAGACCGGAATCTTGAATCGGCACAGGCGATAGATCGCACCATCTAAACAAAGGCTTGCAGTTAGCAATTATTAGATGCGAGGCAGAATTATGTAGATTGTTTGTTTGTGGTAAGAATTATGTAATTAGCTATTAGGTTACTTCATAGTAAACTAGTGCATTTATTCATGCATTTTGTTAGAATTTACACATGCTTAACTTGTGAATTTGGAATGGTTGAAGTATGTAAGATTAGTTGCTATGGACATATGAATATATCAGAGCATGGATATTTCAATATTTGCATACTCTGTATGAGTAGTAAGGTAAAGGAATGCATCTGATTATTGTGAGATTGTTTAGTATAACAGGATTAGGAATATGTATTGTGACGGAATTTATTGATGTATGTATGAGAAGTAATTGATACTGTGCTGTATTAGGACGTTTGTTTACCATGCAAGAACATATGGGTATCTCGATGTGAATGAATGCGTGACCAAAGGAATTTAATAGCCATTATCTGATAATGGGCTGTGTTTAGTGTGAGATGAGAGGGCTAAGGAAAAGATTGTACCGTCCTTGTGTTTTCACAGGAAGCTTTTTAGGGGACACAGAACTTAGGGTTCCATTGGATCCCGAGTCTTCAAGAGTTGGAGACGGAATTGAGACTGTAGTCGAGACAGTCGAAGTCGACAGAAGAGTAGTCATGGTAGAGAAAGTGGAGGAGGAGGAAAAAGAGTCTAGAGAAAGTTGAGGAGGAGAAGGAATTTGGAGAAAAGTCAAGGAGGAAGAGAAGGAATTGGGAGAAATAGGAGAGAAAAAGGATACACCAGATGTAGAAATACAAGGACAGGTGGAAATCAATCTCACACTGCTAATCAAGTGATGTAATAGGCTTATTAAAGGGTTGAGCAGAAGGAGTGTAATTGGAAATTTAAGTAGTTTGATTATTGAATTGTTCTTAAATTGTTATTCATTGAATTTCAACCCTTTTTGGTATGTTTAACCATCTAACCGTTCGCATTGCTGACTGGGGGCTTGGAGCTTTACATCTATCTTTCACTAAATTTTACTTTCAACAAAATAGAGTCTGGGTGGGACTTCTATAATAGTTTAAATAAAACATTGGGAGCACCCCACCCCAACCATAACAATCGCCACAGCATTACCTGTCCACAAATCAGAATACTCAAGAAAATCTGTATAGATGTTGATTCTGTAGCCATAGATTTTAAATCTCTTCATGCAAATCTTCGACTTGGTTTCTGGGATGGCAAAATGAGAAATCATCTAATACATCTATTTTTTTTTAATCGTCATATGGAGAATGTATCAAAGTGTTTACTACAAAGAAACAGTTCCATCCCTTTATACTTCTAAGATAAATTCTCATTTTTCACTAACTTTGTATTTGTATGTACTTGTGAATTTGTGTATGCTTCAGGTTAAAAATATTAATAGTTATGTTTACTTACTGAAATATTTGAAAATTTCCCCTAAATATTTTTGTAAACTACACTTATAATTGGCCATGATTATGCTGTCTGGTCCATACATCCCTCATGCATACATTTCTGAGTGTCTAACAAAACAAAAAAGCTTATTACCAGTGCAAAACAAAAAAGCTTATTACCAGTGCATATTATTGTAATCTATCAATGGTCCTGACTGATTGATAACTAGGAGCAGACTTGTAACGTTTACTCCATTATTCACAGACTTTTGCCTATCAATGTAAACTTCTGCCATGTGCTTTAATTCAGTCACATGATACATTGTTATGGTCACATGGCCAGTGTACTGCCTATTTATATAGAGTGTTTGCTGATCCAGCTACAATGTGTAGAAACCAAGTTCTGAGGACTGTGTTTATATGAATGTTAGAAGAAAAGGCAGAAACCCGGGAGCCAGTATAAAGGTTCCTGATTTGAGAAGGTTTTAACCAGTTGCAGCCAAACTCATGCAGAATTTCTTGTTTTTGACACTCGTTTATGCTGACTTAAATTATAACTTTTGTGTTTCCTGTCAATTGCAACCCATCTGTTGGAGAATTTTGGAGAAACTGCATTCTAGCCTGGAAACTCATCCAAGTTCACTTGGTGGATAGAGAGACAAGATAGTATTATTTTCCAAAGACAAAATGCTGAAGAGGAAAAGAAAGTTGAGCTTGAGAATAAAGCTAAGTATGTTCATTTATTGTATTATCTTCGTCGGGACGGTCGCATCGTTTTATGCAAGCCTGTAGAATGTAAATGTCTCTTCACACGTGCTTGCCTGAGTTAGCCCCCCCCCCCCCGTGTGACTTTGTGTGTATATCTGTAGGTTTTTATGATTTAAAGAATAAACAAATATTAGAAGAATGTATTGAATATATTAGTTGCCAATAAAATTTATTAATGTTATGCCAGCACAATTATTAATTGGCACCAAACCAATCATTTACATTCTTTCAGTATTGTTCTGTTGATTGTTAATAACTGAAAATAAATATATGCATTATGATATGGTGAACATTTTATTCCGGTTTCCAAGGCTAAATACAAATGCTTTTTATCTTTAGCGGCTAGATTAGGCATGTCGTGTTATTGTATTATTCTTATTAACTGGTGCATAACTTAAATAAGGAAATAATTACAATTTGATTTTAGCTGTTGGCATTGTTTTTATTAAAATTGGCCCGGTTTCCTACTTTCCCCTCAACGTCTTGAGGCAGTCAAAGCCACACATGGTTGATGTCGGGACTGGTAAACAACAACACTGGGTAAAGTAGGTCAAGTACTTCGTAGCAGTGTTAGAGCCAATACTACAATGTATTATTAGCCCGGTCTGGAACTGCTGGCAAGCTATTGAAAATACCTGCTTTCATATCGATTGATTTGCATGCATGTAGTGAATGTGTTATAGCAGGGCTTTACATATTTGATAGAACTCCGCTTGCTCGGGGCAAGCTAACTGGAAAATTTAACTTGCCCTTGGGGGATTTGAAATTTCCAAAAAATGTCGGGATGGGTGGGGTTCCAGTGTGTCCGCCACCCACGCTAAAAAAAAACCCCCACAAACTTAGTCGCTTGTCACTTGAAATTTGACCATAATAGTATTGTTGCGCACGTTTATTGGGTATTATGCACACTTTTAGAAAATAGAGACTTTTGCTTCGGTGACCTTGCAAGGAAAGTCAGGGCCTTCCTGAAATTTTGAAAGCCTTCCCCGGAACACTTGACCTGATCCGGCCCTGAATATCTAATAAATTGTCACAACTAAAGTGAAAAACAGGATAAAATAAAATATAGGATGCTTTTATTAAATCATATTTAACTTTTGTTAAAATTGTTGTCAGTTTTGCACCAAAACACCATATCTTGATCATTAAAGTTATTTTTAAAAAAATATATCTAAATACTGCGTGTAAGTAAATTAGGAACAAAAGATGGGGTTAAAATGCAGACATAGTACAAAGAACAAGGACAGACATTAATACTGACAGCCACAGGGCCAATACAATTTTCTGAAATTATTATTTTATTAATTTGGGAAGGCCATTTGATTTCTGCAGGCTGGTTCTGCTGGTTAGTCAACCCATAAATAAATGGATAGGTAGATTTAGAAATGGCTAGATGTTTTTTGGAGTCCTTCACTGAAATGTTCCAAAATTAATGAATTGTTCTTTTCTGGGGAGTATCATGTCTACTCACATGTCTGCTTCCATGTCATCCAATTTTCAACCTGAAATCAGCAACATGCATCTTTGACAAGTCAACTTTGGAATGAATTCAGAACACTTTTTTTTAAATTTATTTAATTATTACATATCAGTCTCATGTAAGAATCAGCTAAACAGTGTATGTTAAACACTGTTTATGTGAGCTAGATTGGCCATTATTTCCAAACATGCTTGTCAGAGAAATCTCAGAAGTAATGTTAACATTTATCACCTAGTCACCTTGAAATGGGGACAGGTATCAAAACAGTCTTTAATAAGTGGATTTTGTTGAGCCTGCCATCTTGGCACATTCAGAACTGCTTACGGGTAGGTAAGGACTCTAAAGTTGGTGCAAAGTTGGTGCATCCAGTATAGGTACAAATATTACAAATAAAACAGATAAGTTTGAGTATCATTGTGTATTTCCTGTTTGTCAAAGGTTGCTTTAAATAATAAATATTCATGTTATCTTGTTTACAAGAGGGAAATGACAGACTTTGACAGTATATCTTGTGAAATAAAGGTCAATACATGTAGATGAAAGAAACTGCAGGCAGTTATATAACTGAACCATGCAGTCCATCAAATAAAGTTGCTAATACATGTACCAAGGTGAGATTGCAGAAAAAAATAAAACGTGCAGAACATAAAGCATTACTTAATGAAGATGATTGGTCTTTTTCTCAATTTTTGTTCACCTGACCATGGGCATGTGCCTTGCAAACTTGAGCTTGCTCAAACTGAGTTTGTCTTAGATGTAGAGCAAGAGATTTGTAAAGTCCTGGAAAGCATTGCCATTTTAGAAAGGGATTTGTAAAGTCATTGCCATTTTAGAAAGGGGATTTGTAAACCCATTGCCATTTTATTAAGGGGATTTTTAAAGTCCTGGCTAGCATTGCCATTTTAGTAAGTGGATTTGTAAAGTCATTGCCATTTTATTAATTCCAGCTCACTGTATTTAAGACCATATTTGTATTATGGTTATCACAATTAAAGATTGTTTTCAAATTTGAATTCTCACAAGCCTTTTTGTTGCTTTTTATGTACATGCAATACAGCTGTGATGTCCTTTTGTCTGTTGCCATATCGTTTCTGTCCAATAACTTGAGTTGCCAACTATCTACAACTACTTTTTGGATGGCTTATCTTTGGGGACAGGAAGCACATTTTCCATTTTGGACTTGAAAGGTCAAGGGTCCTGACTGTGAAAAGGAAACCAGTTTCTGCACAATAACTCAAGTTTTCCACCATGTACAGTTTTATATTTTGCACATGTCCATAGGAAAAACCCTGTCAGTTTTAGGGTCAAAGGTCAAAGTTATTATGATTGAAAGAGGAGAAATGTTTTCCACACAGTATCTAGTTCTGTACCAAGTACAGTAGCAAATGGTTTGCACTTGATATAAGGAAGAATCCTATTGTTTTTGGAGTTGAAAGATGAAAGGTCAACTTCACTGACTAATAAATGCAAAAATGATTCCAGAGCAATAAAATTTGTTCTGCATGACATACCTCAACCAAGCTTTGTGTGTGGTTTTTCACTTGGAGTAAGGAAGAGGCAAAACGATTTTGTGGTCAGAAGGTCACTTAGTGAAAGAAGAAAAATTGTTTACACAGAATAACATTAACTCTACACCACAAACTTGGCCTAGAAGTCGGTTGATTTGGATGGCAAAAGGTCAGAGGTCAAGGTTGCTTTGAAAGATGAAAAATTTCAGTTGTTTGCAGAGAGGACTACATTTGGTGGGCAGAAAACAGAATTCAGTATATTGACCAAAAAGGTTTTTCTTATTGGTCTTCGTATTTATGCTAACAAAAGCTAAAAGATACAATCTTTTGCTGGCGTTATAAAACTCAAAATCACCCTTCCGATTTTTTGAAGTAGCCAGTAATTATGATGGTGGGCACCTTATTGGTATGCTCCCCACAATAAGCAGGTAGAGGGCTGATGATGCCATTTTGTTATGATGCATATTAAAGAAACCTGCACAATACAGTCTATTTTTAGCCTAAAAATCAGCTGCAGACACTTAGTAAATATTGATGTGCACATAAATTTTAAAAGCTAATAAATGTGAATCCAAGCAAACACTGAATGTCAAACCCTGATAGTTCATTCATGGGGGACATTTTACAGTTCTTCACAGGAGCCATAAGTGACTGGTATTACAAGTGTGAGAGCCTTGTACAAAAAAGCAGGTTTATTTAATAAAAGAAATTAAGTGAAACAAATTAAGCAGCAAACAGAAAATCAAATTTGACCAATTTAATGTGATCCGTGATCATACATGTTACGAGAAGGACAGCAGTATATTGAAGAGGCTTTAGGTTGAGGAATCTGCTCAACTCAGCATGGTTTGCACTTGAGACATATTGCCATTCTGCAGAAGAGACTTTTGACACAGGTGATGCCTAATTGGCTTTATAATGTATGATCTTGCTGGTTGATGAGTTTTGTTTTTTTATAGGTATGTGGGACTTTTGGGTTATGACTGCTTCCTTTTTATGCACTAATGTTAATTTGTACTGGTTTTCGCCCACAGGCAGAGTTGTTTGACAGTAAGTAATATACATGTAGATGCATGTTTTAGCTGCCGGCATTTGTTGTGCAATGTTATACTTTCCATCACTGTAGACCTGTAACAGATTTTAGCTATAAAAAGAAATATAAAACCAAACCATGACTAAACCTTTATGAATTTTTTTTTTCCTCCATGATTTGTTGGTTTTTAGAATGAGTTGATTGAATTTGGTAATAAAAAAAAATTTATTCATTTTCTGTTTTTCTTTTTTTTTTTTTTTTTTTCATGCAGGCATTCTTTGGTGTATTGTTGAATCTGGACTTGAGCTAAGTTAAAAAAATTCAGACTGGTTTAAGTTACCTTTCCAAAAACTATTGAATGTTGTAAATATCTGTAAACCATTCTGTGTTTTGTCATCGTGGTGGAAAACTAAAACATTGTTCAGAAATTTAATTTTGTTTAAAAGGAATCTTGAATGACTTTGTGGCAAAGACCCACTGGTCATAAAGGGCGAGACAGACTTAAAATATTATATTGTCATATATATTTCGTATTATCTTTAGTTGATTAAAGTTGTAAAAATATGCTGCAGATATGTATTAAACAAACTAACTTTATGATTTAGATTAGACAAGTTGTTTGCTCTCTAATGTGAATATGGATGCCATATTCATTTGTGCATAGACATTTCTGATTAATAGCTATTCCAAATTTACCTCCACTGGCCATTATATGTTGATGCACATATCTTTAGTTGAAGTACCAATTATATATATGCAGTCCTGACTAGGGCTGAATTGAGAAAGATGACACCGTAAACACTTCTTTATTCTTTTGTATGAAATTAGTTAATACTACAAATAAACTTTATTTCTGCTGAAGCTTTGAATTTGTAGTATTCAGATACTGGAGTAAACAGGACCATCAATGTATAAATTAACAACAGAGTAACATGGAGTGTTATTAGTGAACAATAACATCAGAGTGTTGGTAAAGAGGAACATCAGTGTATTAGTAAATAGTAACATCAGAAGATTGGTAACAATAATGAAGAATATTAGTACACAGTAACATCAGAATGTTAGTAAAAAGTAACATTAGAATGTTAGTACACAGTAACATCAGAGCATTAGTGCACAGAAACGTTTTCAGAATATTAGTATACAGTAACACCAGAGTATTAGTACTCGAAATCGAGTTTGATCACAACACTTGTGGTCACTCAGTTGTATAGTTCACATTTATGATGAAAAGATGGTGCAGGGATGATGATTAGCAATAATTAACCAGCCAGTCCAATTAGTTAATTTTAAACCATAGTTACTTAGTTACATAGTTACATTTAAGAGTACACAAATTACATAATATGAACATTTGATTTGAAAGTAAGTGCTTATCTCAGTTAACCTGAATCTATCTCGAAAAGAAAAAGACTTTACATTTTATAAATTGGCACACTTAAACATAAGGGTATAAAAAGGATATTAATTTAGAGTAGATGAAGCAGTTTGAGAGTATATCATGTGTCTCAAACTCAAATCATTATGAGGGCTACATGAGGACTAGTACATTAGCCAGAGGGCTGCATTACTGAAACGTTTTCATTCAGCAAAAGTGGCTCATATGAAAGGTAGCCAGTAGCCGGTTTAAATATTGGAAACAAGAAGTAAACAATGTAACAACAGAATTTTTATAAAAACTGACTGGCTGTGAAGAACAATTTTGCATCATTATTTTACAAATACCAGTGTCATTGCAGGCTGCAGGAAAGAACTCCATGGGCCTCGTGTGGGCCTTGTGTTTGAGACCCCTGTGGTAGATGTAGTGGTTTTATAGAGGAGATGAAGCATTTTGTTAGATGAAACGGTTTTATAGAGTAGATGAACAGTTGCTTAGAGTAGATGAAGCAGCTTGATATAGTAGATAAAGTGGCTTGATAGAGTAGATAAAGTGGCTTGATAGAGTAGATAAAGTGGCTTGATAGAGTAGATACAGCGGCTTGATAGAGTAGATAAAGTGGCTTGATAGAGTAGATACAGCGGCTTGATAGAGTAGATAGTGGCTTGATAGAGTAGATAGTGGCTTGATAGAGTAGATACAGCGGCTTGATAGAGTAGATAAAGCGGCTTGATAGAGTAGATACAGCGGCTTGATATAGTAGATAAAGTGGCTTGATATAGTAGATAAAGTGGCTTGATAGAGTAGATAAAGCGGCTTGATAGAGTAGATAAAGTGGCTTGATAGAGTAGATACAGCGGCTTGATATAGTAGATAAAGTGGCTTGATATAGTAGATAAAGTGGCTTGATAGAGTAGATAAAGCGGCTTGATAGAGTAGATAAAGTGGCTTGATAGAGTAGATACAGCGGCTTGATAGAGTAGATACAGCGGCTTGATAGAGTAGATACAGCGGCTTGATAGAGTAGATAGTGGCTTGATAGAGTAGATACAGCGGCTTGATAGAGTAGATAAAGCGGCTTGATAGAGTAGATAAAGTGGCTTGATAGAGTAGATACAGCGGCTTGATAGAGTAGATAAAGCGGCTTGATATAGTAGATAAAGTGGCTTGATAGAGTAGATAAAGCGGCTTGATAGAGTAGATAAAGTGGCTTGATAGAGTAGATACAGCGGCTTGATAGAGTAGATACAGCGGCTTGATAGAGTAGATACAGCGGCTTGATAGAGTAGATACAGCGGCTTGATAGAGTAGATAAAGTGGCTTGATAGAGTAGATAAAGCGGCTTGATATAGTAGATAAAGCGGCTTATATAGTAGATAAAGCGGCTTGATAGAGTAGATAAAGTGGCTTGATAGAGTAGATAAAGTGGCTTGATAGAGTAGATACAGCGGCTTGATAGAGTAGATAAAGTGGCTTGATAGAGTAGATAAAGCGGCTTGATAGAGTAGATAAAGTGGCTTGATAGAGTAGATACAGCGGCTTGATAGAGTAGATACAGCGGCTTGATAGAGTAGATAAAGCGGCTTGATAGAGTAGATAAAGTGGCTTGATAGAGTAGATAAAGCAGCTTGATATAGTAGATAAAGTGGCTTGATAGAGTAGATACAGCGGCTTGATATAGTAGATAAAGCGGCTTGATAGTGGATGAAGCAGTTTCATAGAGTAGATGAAGTGGTTTTATACGGTAGATGAAGCAGTTGCATAGAGTAGATGAAGCAGCTTGATAGAGTAGATGAAGCAGTTTTATAGGGCAAATTAAGTGGTTTTATAGGGTAAATGAAAAAGTTTGATAGAGTAGATGATGCGGTTTTATTATGTAGATGATGTGGTTTTATAAGGTAGATGAAGTGGTTTGATAGATGAAGCGCTTTTATTGGGTAAAAATGAAGTGGTTTGATAGAGTAGATGAAGCGGTTTGATAGATTAGATGAAGCAGTTTCATAGACGAAGCCGTTGGATAGAATAGATGAAATGGTTTGATAGATTAGATGAAGCCGTTGGATTGAATAGATGAAGCATTTTGATAGGAAATGAAGTAGTTTCATGGAGTTGATGAAACAGTTTCATAGAGTAGATAGAGTGGTTTGATAGATGAAGCGCTTTAATTATGTAGATGAAGCGGTTTTACAATTGGTTGGTTAATTGGTTGTTATGGGTTTTATGCCATTTTTCAGCACATGGCAGCTGGTATGTTTGGTGGAGGAAGAACTACTGGCAAGTTTTCTCACATACCTATGTTGACCGGGACAAGACCCGGACCCATGCCAACAGGACACTGAGATGCCAGTGATCTGTAAAGGCGTTGTACCATTTGACCACCCAGGTCCCAATATACAATTGAAAATGGTTATATAAGATTAACTAGTCATTTTGTAACATGGCACAAGTAAAGAAAACACATCTCATTTGACTTCGTCCATTCCAGAATAGGACTGTATATAGTGGCCTATACGACAAGTCCAGATCAGCCAGCACATTATGTGATGGCAGATTGGGGTCTGTGGAGTTTGGTAGGTCAGTAATCAGTAGAACAGACATTATAAACTCTGATCTGCAGGCGCATCCCAGTTGATGTGCACAGCGGCCACTCAGATAGCTTCAGCCTCATTGCAGCTGTATGTGTATATGATGCATTTTGAAGAAAATAGATGGGTTTCTTCACTTTGAAAGTTTGATTCATTACAGTTTGATGTATAAAGGTAGCAGATCAGCCCATACTTTACAAGAAAATGGTGCTGTATGTTAAGCGAAACATGCTTTATCACACTCGCTAGTCTCATGTGACTGAAAAATGTATAACCATAAATATGTGCTTTACAAATTTAAACAAATATGAGAGTGATGTAATACAGCACTGTTTGAGCACATCGACATGCTAATTGCAGAATTTGTTGACTTTACCATCATTCTGCAAAAGTTCAAAACATTGACTAGTTAAAGTGAGTGTTGTAAACATTGACTAGTTAAAGTGAGTGTTGTATATAAATAATTTGTTCATATGTTTTGTGTTTGTATTCTGGTGCTAATCCACATGGATTTTTCCTCTGTGTGACAAGAACTTGAACAGCTTCAGATCCAGGTTAGTAGCAAAACTTAATGTATATTTTTTGTACAGTTTCTTGTAATTATAGCATGTAATATATAGATTACACTTTTTATGCTCAGATTGCACTTTTTTGCAACCTTCATTAGTAATAATTACGCTTATATGGCATGTATAACTAAGGCAACTGACCTGGTCGGGCCAGGTGGGTATTGACCCACCACCCATGGACTACAAGTCCAATACTCTAACATCTTGGCTTTTGTGGGTCCCCAAAGTATTCATCAATATTTTGTTCAAATAACAAGATGTATAATGGCCGGGCTTGAAAATTCACTACTCAGTTCAAAATAGCAAATGAAAATTTCTGGTTAATGGTTATTTTTCCAATCACTCACCAATTGGCAAGTGCTGATTTAGGGCTAACAAGTGTTTCTTCTTTGTATTGAAAAGAATGTACTGTCAAGAATATTGTCAGATTTGTACATTGATGGTCCATGCTTCAGAGAATGTGCTTTCGATTTGTTTTGCACAAGCACAAGACCTTTGCTCTCACTATGAAATAATAAATGCTTACAAGAGGGAGACAGACCAGTCTCAAAAGTTTGTAATTACCTATATCTGGTGTTGGAAGAGTCTCTAAGCAAGTTCTGGACATTGTAATTTGTATATTTTTATATTAGCTGCTTGAGTAAAGATTTATTCTAGACAAACTTATTGTAGTACTTACCTGCCAGGGCAAATGGATTTTGAGATATTTTAATCACCTGATAGAGATGTTATTACATTCTGATGAAACATTCCATCTGACTTAATTACTGAGGTCAAAGTTCACAACATCGTTCATATTTTGGTTACTTAACATTTTAATTTATGCATTTTTTTATATAATAAAAGAACTCTTTATCTAATGATGAAATATGTTGAGAATATCCTAATCCAGTTTTAGGTTCTTCTATGTAAGTAGACATCATAAACAGAAAACTGTTTCTAGAACTATGCCAAGTCACCCATTGGAAACTAGGTCATAGTGCTCTGGTTTTTGTTGGTTGGTGATAATGAGGAAAACAAACTGTATCCCAGACAAACCTTGTTTGTCATCTATATTAGGTGTTTTAAATTGTACCGCAAATAATTTGTAATTTTATCTTGGCATCTGAATATCTACCTGTTACTGTTCACCAGTTGAGGTGAAATGGCATCCCAAATAAAGCCATGTTGCTAAATTAAATTTGGTATTTGGTATAAATAACCTGGATTAGTCCATCAAAAAAAAGTCACTTGCTGCATTTAGCAGTGTTATTCAGTACACCGCTTGTTGCTGATCAGACTGAATGTGCTGTACCATTCAGCTGGAAAAAAGTAGTTCAATGTATTCTAGGCACACAACTTTCCAACTGAATGTACAAGGTTACTTTGTATTTCCAGTCCATGCTTATATGCAACATTCATACACCCTAAAACATGTTAACCTTTTTAGATAAGAGTGAACACTTCTGCTGTCGTGTTTAAGTAAGAAAAAGTCAAAGGAAAATTAAATTAAGATGGAAATAAGATAATTGATGCCATAGGTACAGATATTTTGGTATTGGACATTTACATGTTGTGAATACTGTATATACTTGCTTATAAGATGAGTCCAACGCAAGCAGCAAAGATCTTAATCTTCCGTAGCATAATGTGCTCGCAGATCAAGGTCTGTGCTGTTTGTTCTACTGATTACTCCCATCAAAACTGCACAGACCTAGATCTGCTGGCACGTTATGTGCCAACAGATCTGGGTCAGTGCAATTTGCAGTTTGACTCTTAAGCTAGTGACCTAATACTGAATCAGTTACAAATGAGTGCTTATCAGTCTGACAACCATACAGGTGAGATAGGGTGCATGTTATGTCCTTGACCTCAGATTAGGAAACCAGTTTAAACAGCTCTCCAGTTGAATTGGGAGGAGGTTTATTTATATTTATCTATAGAGATCAAAGTACATTCTTAGCTGTGGTCTGAGGTATTCATGAAAGTGACCTATATTTGACAGGGTGAATCATAAAGATTAACTCCAAACAGTTGTACAGCACAGAAAAACAGTACTTGTTTAACATCCTGTTTGTACACCCCACTGATTTTTAAAATGAAAATCAAGGAGAAAACAAAAATGCATAAGACTTAGTCATTTCACCCATCAAGTTATAATTTGTTGACTGTGGCCAAAGGGTATTGAACACAGTTTTGTTTTGCTTTTCATTCCAGAGTTTCAGCTATCTGCCTACTAACATTGTCATCTTGTTTTCATTTCAAACTAAAACAAGGTTGTTGTAAGCAACTATAGACAGACTGCTCACTGTCCTATTCCTGTATCTAGAAATGTCCATTTTCAGGAAACTGTCACCTGCATCCAGTATTTGCCTTGTTAAGTTTTCTTATTTATAACAAAATAGATCTTACATGTATATGTTCTAAGGGATGTAACACCCAAAGTTATATAAATTTCAGACCGCTCTGGTGGCCTAGTGATTAGAGCATCCGCCTCGGATGCGGGAGGTCGCGGGTTCGAACCCCAGCCGAGTCATACCAAAGACTTTTTAAAATGGTACTAACAGCTTCCTCGCTTGGCACTCAGCATTAAGAGGTTAGTGTTAGGACTGGTTGGCCTGGCGTCAGGATAATGTGACTGGGTGGGACATCATGCTACGTGTCTGCGGGATGGTGTCCCAGTGCTAGACATCACTATAAACTGTCACAGTGCAGACATCGAAGCGATATGACTGAAAAATTGTTAAAGCTACGTTAAAAAATCTAAATCACACTCACTATATAAATTTCAGAAATTATTTGGAGCCTATCAGAGACAGCAAACTACATCACATCTGTTGTCTGAAGAAGAAAAATAGGTTGGCCCACACAAGTGATGTAATGTTAGTAAAGAAATGCCTGTCGATTTGAAATGCAGAGAAAATGTATTGACCCCATGATGGTCAATCAGATGCAACTTCACAAGAATGCATGGTGTGCAGAGCTATTCTTCATGAGACACCACAGCAACTCTGTTTGGTTCTGCAGAGAAATTGAGATAAGATTTCCTTTGCATGAGGAAATTGCACTATTTTTAGGATAGAACCAAATTATCTTCACTTTAAACTTTAAAACAAGTGAAGACAAGAAATCGGTAATCAAATGTTTTTAAAAAATTCATGTGGTGCAAAACAAAGGACATGGTGACCAAGAAGAGACCTGCATCTGATCAAATGGAGCAGCATGAAATGGCCTGAAAGGTTGAATAAAAGTCACTGGCATCTGACAGACTGTATGGTGGAAGCACTTATTTATATATGACAGATAAGTCTGTTATATGCTTACATGAAATACAACTGATATGTCAACAGGTACAAAATGGCACCACCCCAGCACTGAAAGACCTTCAAAAAAGATGAAAAGACCATCAAATTTGATGAATATCAATAATGTATTATATCATAGGCTGTGAATCATATAGATATACGGCAGAGGTGTATTGTTTCACCCCCACCTCTAAGATTCTTAATCATAACATGGTTCGTGTTACAAGGTAGATATGATCATGGATCTCATTTCATATTCTAGTAGGGAAATTATGTTACATGTATTTCATTATAATGCTGTGTCACTACAAGGTGGTATACTTATTGACTTTCCTTAATAGCATTATAATGAAGGAATAATGTATAATATACTTTATTGTAAGGCAGTCATACAATAAGGTGGTATACTATGTCTCCCATGGACAGCATTAAAGTGGGAGGTACTGTATCATGTACTTCAGTATAAGACAGTCTCACTTTAAAGTGGTATACTCAAAGGCTAGCATTGACAGCATTATAAGGAGGGAATGGTGTATCATATACTTCATTACAAGGCAGGTTTACTGTAAGGTGATATACTATATGGCTCCCATGGACCATTATATTGATGATAATGTATCATATACTTCATTATTATGCTGTCTCACTACAAGGTGATCACTGGAACTCCAGTACACAGCATTATAGTGAGGGAATTTGGTATCATGTGCTTATTTATAATGTTTCACTCTAAGATGGTACTCTGTGGCTCCCTTGAATGTAATGAGGGAGTACCGCATGTTCATTTTGCATTTATTATATGTAATTCAATGGAAATCTTAATTCAGAATTTATTTATTCTTTTTTGGACACTGTTCATTAAAGAAAGCTACACAAGAAATAAAAAGTTCAATTCATTGTGACTTTATTGTTTCCATATGATAGTGAGGCCCTCTAGAAAAGATTACCATAAACTGTACTACCATGATTATAAAATATAACTAATGAACCATTATTATTATTATTATTATTATTATTATTATTACTGGATGAAATGTGATATTGTATAAAACAAAAAGAGAATTGTATTTACTTATTTGGACAGTTAGAAAGAATCCCCACCCCAGTTTAATTTTGAAATTGATTTTAATGAGGGAAAGCATTAAGATGGTTTAAGAAGAAAATAGTTTTCTTGTCAAAACCGTTTAGTATTAGTGTGCAATAGTACTCAAACAATCCATGGAGATATCATTGGGTGATTCACCAAAGTACAGGTACCTGACAGCGTCTGTGTGATAACGGTTCTTTGTCACCTGACCTTCAACATGTCATATGATACAATATGCAGTCCTCCCAAAGCAAGCTGGGTTTAGAAAGAGCTGCTTACCTGAAAATGAGGGCATTATCACCTCGTATTGATGGATAAGATTAAGGATCTGATAAAAGGGGAACGTAGTGTAGTTGTTGCTGTCTTACAGAGTCAAAACCCCACTCAGTTTCTTTGGTACAGTGGTAAAGGTGGGGGTGGGGTAAGTGCTGACTTGATCCATGGCTAATGGTGAAGAACCATCAGTTTTGACCTTTATGTAGAACTGCTTGAACATTAAGATCCCTGTCAGCCATTGCATGCTGCACTGGATCAAGCTGTATGATTTGATCTGATTGCAAACAATCGGTGTAAACCCTGATATGTAAATCATTCATTATAATGCAGGAGTTTATACTGTTATAAAATGAATGTGTAATCTACACAAGCATATTAAGTCAGTTGGAGGTGCATATGAAAAAAAAAAGAGGAGTAACCCTTCCACCACTCCAGCACCTGTCTGCCATAGGCAAGAACTTATCAGTCACATGTCAGCCCAGACTGCTGACGAGACCAAATTATGGTAACTGCGCACACTTTGGACACTTTACAACTGACCATATTTTTCTTGAATTATATAGTAACTTTGAACAGTAGTGTCTAAAAAATTGATGGCCAGATTTGATTAATATATGTGATAAAGTCAGTGTCAGAAGTGATGTGACACTTCAAAATTTCATCAACAGAATTGAACAAATCTAAAGATGAGTATGCTTATGAAGTAGGAGCTATATGTCCAATGTGGTAAAGTCAATTCCTGAATCACTATGGTAGGGCTTGGTACCAGTCACCATGGTTGATGATTAATCTAACTATGACAGACTGATGCAGACCCTCAAGATGAGACATTTTCAAACATGCAGCTTATCAGTTTAGAAAAGAGATCTGTGCAGTATACAGAGGTGTAATAGATGAAAGCATATTTGTCACCAGCATGTGCACAGTCTCAGAAGGAAATAAAAGGTTTTTATTTACATGCCAACATACTGTCCCACCCAAGCAAACAAACAAAACCAAAGCAAGCCTGAATGGAAGGTCATATTCAGATGGGGTTTTCAGCTAAAGATGTCCTTTTTTTTCTACTTCAACCTAAATGAAAATTGTGCTGATCTTAAATCCACTATGTCTACCACAATGGCTTTGAAAATCTTGTTATTGCCCAAAAAATGAGAGATGTTTTCAACACTCTGCAGTTAGAAAGAACAAATGATCTTATGCTGAATTCCAGGAAATTCATTTTGGTCATTACAAAGTCAGTACCCTCAAATGACACCTGTTTGTTAAATGTTTTGAAAATTAGAAACATCATACTGGCAATCATGCAGATGCAGCTGGGACAAAAGTTGGAATGAAAGGTGGGTGGGATTTACCTGCACTTTATGCACTTTCTCTGAAGCAGGCTTTTACAGTGAACTGACAGCCAGAGAATAGGACTATTTTTGTAATGATATGCAAACAGAGCATGAAGAATGCTCACTCATCTAAACTGAAAAACTAAGTTTGCACTTCTTGTGGGCTCCAGACTTTGCCTCGGTAAAAAAGATATTCATATGGTGGTATATGTATATAATTGTTACATAGCCTCTGTGTAGGCAGTATTCATGCCCAATCAGCATCTTAACCATGATTTTTAATACCCACTTTAGAGACCAATAATATTTCATAAATAGCAGATTGGCTTGGTTAGAGTCTGACCATTTGATTTTGTTGGGGGTTGCTTGGGGTTGTTTTGAGAGAGAAAAAATCCAGCTCTAATACCTTGAAAAAGATCCCCTGATTTATAACAAAAGAAAAACCTATTGTATTCATTATATTTTTTGAAAACTAAATTATCTTGAGGTAAAAGAAAAAAAACATCTTGACTTGCAAGTAAATAGCAGTCCCCCTATTAAATAGTTGTCCTCCAACATCATGTTAGTGTTGTATGCCAGACTGCCAGATAAAGTGGAAAAAAAAGTAAATGAGTAGACTGAATTTAGGTCAGGGACAGGACATTTTTGTTGGGCTTCTTGCTATCAGGGGTGGTCACAGAATGTGAGACATTTTGCAGGCACAGTTACCTTGTCTTGTAGCAGTTTCACAGCGTTAATGTGTTTACAGTGTTTCTAAATGAAATTTTTGTTTTAAGACCTTATATTAATTGTGTAGACACTTAGAAAATCTATAGCAGGAGATGATTTCATAAAGGTAACTTTGCACTGACGGAAAAAGATGTGGATGAATGTGCAGTAAAGAAAAATGTTTATTTTTTATAATTTTTTTTTCCTGATGACAATATGTGCCCAGTGGGCATAGTTGGGTCAAGACTTTCGGTACACAGGATAAAAAGTTGCTGGGAAACCCATAATCCTGGGCACAAGATGCAGATGACACATGGGAATCTCTGAAACACAAGCTTCTAGTTTTGTATCTGTATAAGCTTTTATTCCATTCACAGTATCACTGAGCATACTTTAAGAACAAAAAGATATTTCCAACCGGGATAAAAGGAAATGTACTAGTTTGTTCTTTCCTATTCCTTTGCAGTTGTCGAATTTAATTATGAAATTTCTAAGCAAAAGAAATAGGGAATTAGAACTGCATCCATATATTCCTTGTTTAGTTTTCTCAGTTATCTGCCATTACCGAACTTTGTGAGTGGCTTTTTTGGGCAAGGCAGAAACCTATTGAGTTTGAGCTTAAAATGTCCAAAGTCAGGCCACAGGTACTGAAAAAAGGAAACTTTTAACACAGTGATCTTGATTTGAATACCAGATATATTGACCAAAGTTTGTAAATGGCCTGCTTTTGTGATAAGAAAGACACTTGCATAACTGTGGTGGGGGTGGTCACAGTTACTACAAAAAGAAAAATTGTTTCTGCAAAATTTCTTGTTATTTATCACCAGATTTGACCAAATGTTGTGGAGGCTTGCATTAGAGATGAGAATGACGTCCAACCTGGGATTCATTTTGGGATCCCAAGGTCCGAGGGGAAGATCACAAAGAAAGACGGAAAAATGTTTTCCAAAAAGTTGTGTACCACATGCCTTGACTCAAACTTTGTAGCTGGCTTGTATTGAAATACTGGAGGACATCTAATGATTTGGAATTTAAAAGGCCATAGGTCAAGATGACTGGCTGAAAATGGTTTCTGCACAAAAACTTCAGTTTACATGCACCATCACAAAAATTTGTGGAGGGCTTACACTTAGATATGAAAAAAGCCTATTGCATTGTGATGAATAGGGTAAAGGTCAGGGTCTATGTGACTGAAACAAGAACAGTGGTGTGCATAAGAACTTTGTCTAAACCACGTACCTTCACCAATGCTTTTGGAGAGCTTGCAAATAAGAACTTTGGTTAAATCATATACCTTGAGCAAGGTTTTAAGAGAGCTTGCACACAAGAACTTTGTCTAAACCACATACCTTGAGCAAGGCTTTTGGAGAGCTTGCATTCAAGAACTTTGTCTAAACCACATACCTTGAGCAATGCTTTTGGAGAGCTTGCACATAAGAGGACAATACCTGTTGATTTTGGTGTCAATAAGTAATGGGTTCAGGTAATTATGGTTAAAATCTTGGGACTGACCATTGTTCTTGAGTAAATTCCTTGACAAAACTTTGGATTTCTTGCACTCGGGATATATTTTGAGTGTTAGTGAAAAGATCAAGGTTATGGCAAGTTTAAATAAGAAATACTGGTTTCTTCACTCTTCTGTACTCTTCCAAAATTTTGAATATTGTTTTGCATTGTTTTGATCAATTATATATGCCAAGACTGGTATGAAATGAAGTGGAATGATAACCCTTGGCTGGAAAATGTGTGGTACTTAATATACTTAAAACTCAACGATGGACAATTCTTGGGTTAAATGCATCAGTCATTTCAAAACATTTTATGATAATGTACTTGGCATGGACAACATTATGATGATTTAAGTAATTATGTGACACCAGTAGGTTGAACTATGTCGAGATTTGTGACCTATTTGCTAAGTATAAAGGTCGACCAGCTTCAAATAGTACAGTCCCAGATCCATTTATAAAGCAACCTAAAGGCAATATTCTGTTATAATGTTTGTTTGTATTTCTGTACATCCATTATAACATTGTATGTATTTCTGTATGTCCATCTGACTGTTGCATTTTTCATTTCCAGACAGCAATTTTAGCGTAACACTACCGTTTTTTTTTACCAAATCTGAGGATGGCTTATGCTTGGTGTGAGTTTTAAAGAAGGACCATTGTTTCTACACAATAACATGTTTTTCATCATAGACCTTGACTAGAGGTTGTGGATAGCTTGCACTTGAAGAAAGGAAAAAACACCTGTTGGTTTTGGGGTCAAACAGTAAAATATCAAGGTCACTTAAATAAATATGGTTTCTGCACATTTACTTCAATCATTCATCACAGACATAGACCAAAGTCGACGGTTGGCTTGTGCTTGGGGTAGGGAAGAAACTTGCTGATTTGAGGGTTAAAAAGTCCAAGGGCAAGACAGAAACTAAAAAAATAATTTTGAAAATAACTTTAATTACACACCTCATAATGACATCAATCTTTAAAGATGGCTTGGTTATACAGAAATGAAATATGTGAAACAAGCTTGGCTATGCAGCTCATGGTGAAAAGGTCACAATTAAAGACCGCTGGTTTCCTGCACCATCTTGGAAAAAGATTCACAAATGGTTGCCTTTGAGACAAGGAAAGAATGCATTGATCTTAGGGTTAAAGTCATGTTCATTGAGACCTGTTGGTCATTACTGTCCAGAATCTACCATACCCAAAAAGTAGTGCCCATATACAGGACAGTTTAACATTGGGCAGAAGTATAATGTACCATTCACAGTGCTCCTGTTTCATATTGCACGAGAAAATAAATACAAGTGCTGTTTCTTCTGTTAATGATTCTAAATAAATAGCAATCCCTGATCTGTACTTTGAGGTTCATACTTCATATTGATTTGTTTTGTTGGTTATTTTTCTTGGTTTTACCAGCACTGTTAACACATTAACCTTCAGAGGAAAAATGAGCTAATAATCGTTACCAAGGACACACACTCCAGCCTTAACTGTAAGTTGTCAGTTTTAACGGGCTAGAGAGGCAGAATTATACAGTATATACTGTATGTACCATTACACCACCTCATTCCTTGACATAGATAAGCGGACACTTCTTCTGGTGCTGTGTGTTGTTGAAAGTCACTGACCAAAGTCGGTGAGGATATGGGACTGCGATTGCATGAAAGGAATAGATGGCATCTGACAGACTTTGATGTCATGACAGTTAACTTTCAAGACTTAAAACACATTTTACAGTTTGTCAGTACATCAATACAGTCTCATTTTTTTCCAGCACAGGGACAAATTTTACCAGTAAAATCTTGAATATAGCTGTGTAACAGAATCTCTGGTTACTTCCTCTTACTTCCTTCACAGTGGTCAGAAATAGTTTACAAAATGTCAAAACTGTAATTTATCATACAAAAAACTTGATATTGACAAGTGGTGTTGCGTTTATCAACATTTAAATTTCCTCAGATGTTGTTGAAATGTAAGCAGTCTACTAAGAACATAAAGTTATGTAACTAAGGCATTGTTGATAGTTTGGTAACTAAGTGGTTATTATTTTTGAAGTAATGTTGCTATTTTTTTACCTGCAAGTGGTTATATTTTAAGCATAAATCAGTAGACCAAATGTTTTACAATAAAATGTTTTCAGGACCAATTGGAAGATACAGATTTTGTGTAGAGTTTTGCTATTCTAAATAATTGATTTATTCATTCAAAATAGTGTGTCCTTGCAGAAAATCCACTGGTTAGTAGGACTGAAGAGTTAAAGAAGTGAGATATAATTGATAATCTACTTGTACGATCAGGAGATGGAATGCATATCACCATACACATGTCGAGTATGGTCAGGAAATGGAATGCATATCTCCATACACATGTCAAATATGGTCAGGAGATGGAA
>JAECUM010026809.1:0-18152 GCA_016617855.1 Megalonaias nervosa | reverse complement strand
ATCTCGCCGATTGGTTCACCTTTATCAAACTTAAGTTCAGGTAAATGGAAGTCATCAATTACTTCATCAACCGATTTTGCATAATGGTTTTAAAATAACTGTTTCAATTCATTACTGGATTTTACATTTTCAGTTATAACTTTATTGATGTATTTCATGTCTAGGATAATATGCGTCAGATGATCAACATTTTCAATGATTTGTTGTTTTACGTCCTCGTTGTAATATTGCATTATACTCGTAAACAAATTTATTATATTAGTATATGTTCGATTATGTTCAGATTTAATTGCATAAGCAAATGAATTAATAGTTCTTAAGTTAAAATTTTTTCTTTCCCAAATAATTTTATTATTTCTGCCTATAGCCTACTCAGTATATACTAATAAATCCGTTATTCGAGGAAAACGTTTACCATCACTACTGATGATGTATAAACCACTATTAAAATTTGTCCGTGATATTTCTTTTCGATATTCTGGAATATTTGTAAATGATTGCTTCACAGAAAGAAATTCATCTTTGGTCGGTTCTGGTGGTCCTTGATAAACCGGCGCAACCTCAGGCCATCCAAGTACAGTTCTGATCGAACTCTGATAAATATCTACGACGTAATCGGGTGAATTAATTTCAATCGCGGATGACAGTGTTGGTTCGTGAACAATGATAGCTATCTTGGATTCTTTGCCAGTGATAGATTTGATTCTACGTTGGAATTCTTCATTGAGCTGTTTGTGCATGTAGCTATCTTCTTTGCAACGATATTGAAAATAGCAGTGATTGTTGTTGCGGCTGAAACGCAGATTGTTGCAACCGCAGGCGATACCATCGTTATCGTTGATAATATCACACCTGCTCCAGCGATAACAGCGGACGCGGAATAAATAACCACGTCAATGACAAATACACGTCTGCGACATTTTTTAGCTTTTGCTGCGTACTCGTCAATGATATTTTTTTATTTCGGTATGCCATCCACATACTTGATTGTATCTGTGTTGGTTAGCGTCGATCATTATACTATATTAAGTAATCAATTGAGATGTTTCAGCGATAAATTCAAGACACCACCAGTAAGACGCTGCGGTTAATTTTTTTATCAGATGGTTCCAGTATAAACGTTTCTTCGGTATCCTTATTTAACATTACAGATACATTTCCAGAAAAATTATCGGCTGAATGACGCCATGGAAATGTGGTAAATATCCTAAATTTTGCAGAGGTGAAAATGGACAACCTGTACACACCAGTTACTTCCGCGGTATGTTCGATAGTGTTATTTTGTGGTGTCCATGTTGATAATCCTGATGATATTGTGTATACGATATTGTTGATCTGCGCGTGAGGAATTTTAATCAGATTAGTTTTATTGACAATATTAGGAATTCCACTGATGATATCGTTGAGTCTCGCGTTAACGTCGGCGAGTTTTATGTCAATGGTTGGTGGACTTCCAAAAAATTAATTAGTGGTTTTATTTATGTTTCTGCGAAAATTCAGAAACAGTTGTACGTGATTAGAAAATTCAGTTCTAAATGCGGTCATTGATCGTCGACATTATCTGTTGGTTCTCCCACGTTGTTAATTTTATTGTTATTCATGTTGAGAATATCAGTCATTATGTCACCGGTCTTTAACACTCGTTCACCTATACTATTTCGGATCGACGACGGAGTAACAATACTAGGGACAAGCTTTCCTTCTCGGTCATACACGGCAACGAGACTTTCTCGTGTTGCTCTGTTACGAACAATAATATCGCTGATTGAAATATTACTCGTCATCAATTTTCCTTCACGGTTTTGAAATACTACAAGTTCACCAGGATCAACGTTGTCAATATTGAGCAGGTCAGATAATTCATCATTGATCCGTTTTGTTACTCGTTTGAGTAAATCTTCACCTGGTGTTTGTTGAATTTTAGTTTTAGCCGATCTTCCGTAAATATCTACCATTATACAATATAATATAATAGTTGTTTAAAACGATATATGCTGGTTAACAGTGTACTCGTGCACATCTTTATGAGGTGGCGCTGACGATTTTGATACGGCGTCAAGTACAGCAAGTGCTTGTCTGCCACATATTGGTGGGTTAGTTATTTTTTTGTGTTGGTAACGTTGAATACCAAACCGGAATTTGCATGTTGCTTACGTATTCGATAAATTCTTTTGGTGGTGCTAACCCGTACGAATCAAAATAAACAATTCCACGTGGATCAATCGCGTATGCAACCCAATGTGTACCTGTGTTGGTGGATTCATCGAGATTAATAATACCAGTTCAATACGATTTGGTTTGTGTGGTAACTGATCACGCATAAAAACACCTCTGAAGTTTTATGTTTAGCTGGGTAGCAGCTTCAGGTAAATCAAAATTGGACAATGGAAGAATCAACGAAGTGTTCCTGGGATTCTTAATCATTTCCGGTAATCTTAAATCCTTTCTTTTTTAAACCTTTTCCTGTTGCTTTCTTTAATGCCATTCCAGCAGCAGTTCCAACAGCACCTAACGCAGCTGCTTTTGCAACAGCTGGAGCAGCCGCTGAATTATTCCTGGAATAGCCGCGAGAAGTGGAAATATTCTACCGGTTTTAACAGCGTCGCTGATAGCACTCGCGGAAAGATTAAGTCGTACTCCTGTGCTTGATTTCTTAGCTGCATCAAAGTGCTTGAGTTGACATTCTGTCAGTGATAGTTTATTCGGACCACCTGAGATTTGTACTTGTTTTAACAATATTGTCGTTGAACAGTTATTTTTGGACGCTGATTGTAGTTTTTTAATCTGACCAGTAGTCAGACTGACGTTGACATAATGAGATGACATTTTATATTTTCATTTTGATTTTAAATTAACGATTACATGTTTTCCACGGGAGCATCAATGACTCTCATTCGTCCACCAACACCTTCAAGTAGCATTGTTTTATCGGATAATATAACAGCGATTACTCTGTAATTAGCAATAGCTCTTCAGTTTACACGAGCGCGAAAGTTTATGTCAACAACGGATTGTCTGAATAAATCTAAATGTTCCAGTGAAAAATAATAGATCGGATACAGATGTTTAAAATCATGCTGAGATATTTGTAAACCGGTATCGACATTTTGGTCACGTCCCATAAACGTTATCAAACGATGATACGCACGTGCAACATGATTATTTTCAAAACTCAATAATATTTCTTGAGATGGTTCCTGATGTCCATTTATCCGCAGCGAAACCTCACTAACTCCAAGCGGGTCAAATATCATTATAGTACTTGTTTGATTATTTACTCGTGCATTATCTTGGAAAGCAATAAATATATGTCGCGGCGCAGAAACACCATGTTGCGATGCTATTTGCCACGCAAATAATCCATCAACGTTGGTCTGAATAATATCCGTGGTCATCGTTAGCCATGACAACGTTGATTTACCGCCTTGATTCATTAAAGAAAGCAAACGTTCTTCTTCGGCGATCGATGAAGTAATTACCTGCATCCACAGTGAAAATTTTGTTAATTTTACTTTACCAGCATCAACTCCTTCAGCGCGCCAGATTGCATCATTGTCTGAATTTTTCCGCATGAGTAAAACTGTATGCCTGGCTCCAAAAATAATCTGACATTTCTGCAGAATTCAAAAATATGTGGTAACGGAATTGCGCAAGAAAATCTTCTACGTGTACCAATCAACATTCCTCGACGTGTTGCAAATCCTAGGTTAAAATTTGGATTATCGCCATGAACCATCGGCCATACATTGGCGTTGGTGTTGTTGGCATTATTTCTTGGTCGTCTTATATTATATTTTATATCATCAGGGTGGTTACTAGCATTTTTGACAAACATCATTGATAGACCAATTGTCCTTGAATAATCGTCGGAGTATCTTGCTAGACCTAATATAGTCGTTGCAACGTCGACGTCTTCATGGCATATTTCAATATTTTTTCCGTCAATTATATTTGCGGCACTGCTGAATAATGCCATAATGCCATTATTAACAAAACCATCTCTAACATCAGCGCCATATTCAGTATCATCTGATTTCAGAATTTCACATTCGACCTCGATAAATGCCTCAGCGGGTAAGAAATATCTGCTTGTATCATGAACTTGCAGATCAATTTTATTATCATTTGGTACACGTGCGTCATACGAATAAAACTGATGATCACGTACAGATTCATCTTTGAGTAATGGTGCATCCATGTCAAGTGTGGGATCAGAAATACGCTTGAACATTTTTATTATTATCGTGTTCGTCTAACACGAAGACCGCTAACTGCTATCATATTTGCGGTTATATTTTTTTCCTCTTCCGACGTTGGTACACTAGCCATCGATGGCAACGCCAACTCTGCTAGTTTTTGATTTGCAGCTTGATTTATTATTTTACTAACATTTGCAGGCATATCCGTAGTGCTGGGTAATTTTACCGGCTGTGGTTTTCGTCGTATCAATCGTTCTAGTCTATCCTTGATTGCCGAAAATGCTTTACCGGCAACATCTCCAACAGTACTAATTCCTTTATCACGAATAACGTCAATAGCTTTTATCCCCATCTGCATTGCAGTCGGTATTGCTTTTGGGGCTAACTTTGCAAATAGACCCTGAACAACATCACCAAGTCCATCGCCGTAGAACGCTTTATAGGTTGGTAATCTCGAATTTATCACTCTGACCATGACAGGTCCACGTTGAGCATTATGTATGATCAGCTTATTATAGTCATTGTATCCAACTGTTTAAGTTTAATCACTGTAGTAATTGTCGTTAATTTCATCGATGAGAGCCCGGTAAACATTAATGTCCATGATACCACCGGTAAATAATCGTTGACAAATCGATGTTATCTCACTGATGATTTCCGGGGAGTTATTACCAGCTCGTTTTCCACCGATGTGAGGATTTCTAATCTGTCCACGTCGGCGAGAACGTTATCGGGACATGGAGTAATAAGGCCACTCCCCCTGGTACCTGTACCGATACCACTTCCAGTTTCACCGGGGTCAGGTGATGGTTGTCTCTTTTGTAGAGATCTCTGCTTTCTTGGTGATATAACTGGCGTTGCAATATCGTTTTTCATTTCATAAACTTTATCAATAAAATCATCATATTCTTTTCTATATTTTTGACTGATTTGTGGAATATCTTTGTACTCACGAAATACCCTAGCAACCCACTCTTTTTCTGGAGTGTTATGAAACTCTGGTTTTAGAAGCTGATGCCGCAGCTGATATCCCACAGCAGCAACCTTAACAGGATCAGTTATAACTTCTATATATCCTTGTTGAGTAAAATACCGAGTTTTTAATTCTGGTTTAGACAGATCCTCGACAATAGTTTTAACATCTTGAATTTCAGCACGTGTTTTGTCAGCAGACTCCATAGCTTCTTTAATTTGATTTAGTAATGCTTCAATAACCTGCTGTGTTGCAGTTGTAGCCTCAGCGGTTTTCTCCAACGCGGGAAGAAGACCTTTAGCAGTCTTTGTAACCGGTTTAAATAATTCTTCTGTGGCTTCTGCAAATTCCACCAGAGATTCCTGACGTGCCTGTAGTTTTGTTGGACGGAATCTCTCACGGGTATATATTTTTTGATTGCCTCTAGTCGCTCTCTTGATTGCCTCTAGTCGCTCTCGAGCTAGTCTAGATGAGTGTGGTTCACTGATCATTATTGATATAACAATGATTTAACTACATCAGCAGAGAGGCTGGCGACAACGAGTGCGTGTGCGCGTCGTAAACGAACGCCTAAAATTTGAAAGAAAAAAAAAAATACGTCAACGAATGAGTAACAAAAAAGCTAATTGGATCTGTTTCCTGTTGTATGGAAATATGATTGGTTAACGGCTTCGGTTTACAATTATTGACCTTATTTTTCAGTCTTCGTAGGAACCTTTATTTTTGCAAACGGAGCCCTCTAAAAAAGTTGTAGGGTTCAGCCTCTCTGCTGCTACATCTGATACAGGACAATACTGTATACTCTATAAATCAAACTACACACAGCAATAAAATATCAAAATTCACCAGAACACAAAACCTAATGTTCCTGAAGGAATAGAAAATCGAATTAGTCAAATGATCGGTACAAGAAAGCTGATCCTTTAATAACTTGCCCCTTTATGAACACAACAATTTTCTCCCCCCCCCCCATACATAAGGTTCTCAATTTTTAATCCCAAAATGAACCTCTGGTAATCAAAACCAGAGATATTTCGTATATAATGTGTGTAACGCAGTACCATTTGCATCCCAGATATTACCATGATGGAGAAAAATGCAGGCATGAACGGAGCGATTTCCAACAAAATAGTTTACTATGAAATTTATGGTAAACACTTCAAAGCATATAGTTGAAAATAGGCAGCCGCCCTTTCTAAACCTTTTAAATCTCAAACCAAGCATTCTAGATAGCAGTGTAAATAACGAGGGAGAATATTGAAGATAAAGTATGCACTTCTCTTCGATACAGAATGTACACTTTGACCTATCACTCGAAACTGTTAGTGCTATCTAAGAAGAAAGACAAGAACTACATTTGTGAAATTACCGAATATAACTTCGATTGACAACAAAACGTCTGATTAACACACTTGCCAGTATACTCATTGTCGGTCTGCACGAAAAGCAGACACATAACACTTTGAATATAAAACGGTCTGCGACTGACACCATTTTTAACCAACACAAATTGGTTAAAGAAAAATCCAGTATGTCCCGGCTACACGGAAATAAGACAATACTATAATTCTGTCAGTGAGTTCTTTTAGCCAGTCAGTTATTTTTTCTTTGGATTTCAGGTACATCTGAAATCATTCATATAATAAACTACTCCATACCAAAACGCGAATCAAGAGTTAAAGGTGTGGTCATATATATATCACCGGCCATTAAATCATTATGGAACTGATTTCGCATTGTTGTTGATATACTGTTTTCGTGCAGAATTATTGTAAATGCGATTTATTTGCACAAGGAGTTAAGTTAACAATATTCTAATACGAAATAATATTTGGTGAAAAATGTACTCTACAGTTTCATTGAGTATAATTAGTTGTTTTGAACCCGATGATGACTTTTTTCCCCTCAATGGTTTGTGTCAGCTTCCAAGATTTGTAGTGTTAATTTCATTAAAATTGTCTAAAGAAGACATTTTTCATTACAGATTTTTGACCTATTAGTGTCATCTAGAGAAAAAAAAAATCATAAATTTCGCACTTTTACTTTTTTGTAAACGATTTTTTCTTTAACTGAATATTGTTTTTCTTTTGAAAATATCACTCATATAGGTGCATAAAATGAATGTAGCAACAAAAAATGTAAACTTATACAAGCGTTTGTCTATTTTGGCGACTGCTCTGATTTGAAGATGAATTGTAAAAACCCTTCTATTAAGTACTTTCTATTATAATACATGGAATGAGAGATTTCATCTATAATGAAAAAAAAAAGTTCCATTCAGCGAAAATAGTGTGTACGAAGTTTTCCATGGATTCTGGTACAAAAATGGAGGCCAGTTTAGAGTGTAATTTCCTATTACACGGTTTTGATCCGGTAGGTAGGAAGATAAAAAACACGAACAATCGCGTCTGCAATTAAAATAATTCCATTCTGCGAAATTATTGGAGTGTATAAAGATTTTCCATGGATTATGGCACAAAATGGCGACCTGTTCAGAGGATATCTTTTGATTGCAGTGGTTTGTACTGTTAGAATAGTCCTACATCAGCTTTATTCCTGGTAGACTATTCGGAACGATACTCAGCTTTTCCAAGTTATTACTACCAATAGAATATATAGTTCATTTTCGTTAGGTACATCTTGTTTATTACTTAAAGTAATAGCTAATAAACAACATAATTATCGGGGAGAAATATTGGTATCTGACTATTTACCATAAACGATAGCTTATTTCTGCTTTTGTAAACAATGCCAAAAGCTTTTGTTTTATAAAACGATGTGTACAAAGTCAGATCTGGTAGCATGTATTTTGACCATGGAACATTTTAAATTCGTTAAAGGCCTATAAATGAACAGTCTATTGATATCGCAAGTTGCCTTTCTTAACTTAACAACGACTCGCCATTATTCCCAATATTACCCGAAGTGTACCTGTTGATTTAGTCGCATTACGCCAGCACTAATCAGTTTTCGTGTTGTAACCGGGGTTAAGGATGTACCCACTCACCTTTTAAACTACCCGTTACCCCACTCCCCTTTAATCGCCATTAACATGTATATATTTTCAAACTTGACAACAAATGGAAAACCGAATACCTAAAAAAACTGGCACAAAAACATGACACTTCTATGATTTCCCCGTTTATATTGTAATAGCTAACTCAAGAAACCAAAGCACGTGAATAGCACGTAAACACAATATTAACTATCTGGTGTCAATTACAGATAAATTTAAGATCTAACGAAAATATAAAGAACTGCTAACAATGTTTGAAAAATAAACTCTTCCAACTAGATGTAAAAAAGAAGTACTACAAGCCGAAAGGTAAAAAGGTAAAAAGGAAAGCCGTAATAATTCTCTAAAAGGCACAAAGAATATAAGGTAAAGGTAATTTTCTTTATATTAAACCCATAAAATATATAATCAAAATTTGATATATAAACAGAATTCTTTGAAAGGTCCAAGATGTTGTCCTCGTGATACATTATAATATTGTTTCTTTAGTTTAATCACATCAAAGTACTTCTGCTTCATAGCTTGCGTTTTGTAGTCGTTGAACCATCACCAAAATGGTGCAAATCCTCTAATTTAATTAAAACAATAAATAACTTTATTTAATGCGCGTAAACATGCCACTTGTTTCCGCAGATGGTAATTTTTCCTGTATACTGGAATGAAATATTAACCTACCCACTAATGTTTTGCACTTGATGATCTTCAAGCCAACACATCCAGTGACGCATTTCCCATTAGGCTGACAATGTTGCTTCCTATGGCAGCAAGATTAAGAACTGGCAGATTTTGAAAGTATGAAGATCTGACTTTGTTAAAATATTTGCTTATTTTGTAGAAAAAAAGAATAAAATAGAAAAGAAAAATGCTCTATTTAAATGGTGTTATTTTTAAAGGCTCTGTTGTTAATTCTTTGTTTTAAGATGGGAGATAGGAGAGGGAGGCTAAAACCCCGACAGTGCCTAGTTGCCGTAAAAATCCATTACTGAACACATGGATTTGTTTTTCAGATAAGTAAAGCCTATTTACTACAGACCAAAACAGAGCGTTTTGACAAACATCTCAGTCACCTAAGTACACAGATAGGCTATGCAGACAAAAATAGCAACAATGTGCCAACCTGTTGTGAAATAACCATGCATCTAGGGTCTCTAGGTATTCATTTCCTTATGTATAAGGATTTAACAGACATAAGATAACAGAACGATGTATACACCTTTGAAACAAATTATAATCGGATTAACGTTCTTGCATAAATCGAGGAGAACCTGTTACCTGAATATTCGTTTACAAATAGTACCTACTTCTTGTCGTCTAGATATACTCTAAAATAATGCAGATATAAATTCTCAAAAATAAAAATCATACATGCATTTTAAAACAAGCGCAGTTTATTTTGTCTTCTGCCCTCCAAGATGGAAGTCGATACACTTGACAAGAATATATTACAATTTTCGTGGACACTGGCAGGATTTGTAACTTCATACTTCGGTAGGCATGCATTGTTTGGCATGTGTAATAAATGCAGTCGGAACCATACTATCTCATATCGGTTATATGTTGTATAAGGCGGATTATACTCTCCGGGAATGAGTCTGATTTTCAAACATTTGTGGGGTTTTCTAATCGTATATTTGTCCAAAAGTACAGGAAATGCTGATTGATATAATATTTTGCATGCTTGCATTATGGTGTAGGAAACACCTAGGGTCGTTACTTAGATGAAGTGGCATAATATTTATTTTAACTACTTATGGTATCTGAGATTAAACATTTTGAAGAAATGTGTTAGTCTTTGGTTTCTACCTCTGTTTAAAGCTTGTACCAACCTATTCACTGTAAAGAAAAACAAAAAGCAGAAAACAAAAAACAAAACAAAACAAAACAAAAACAAAAACCCACAAAAAGAAACTAACATGTTTACTAACATTACCACTCTCGTCAAAATTCTTGCGAGTTGTACGTTAATGTTTCAATGCATTCTTTTTCATAAAGTGTGAAAATTATATAATATAACAAAACTATATTCAAAATTAGGACGAATATTAAAGATTATAAGTGTGTAATGCTCAACGATCAAGAGCCCAATGAAATTTTAAATTATAATAGTAGTTACAAAAGAGATTAGGATTTGGAGAGAATATTACATATCAACGTAATTCGTGTGAAGTCTTCAGATAATATATGTCTACCTCATTGATCAATATATCATTAAAATACAGGACATAATGAAGGATTAATGAAGAGTCAAGTCTCATGTCTTACTGACAGCCAAGAATGATCACGCTCTGTTTTCTTGATCAAAATAATATTCGAGTCAATCTATGTAACAGTTGATCGCCAGATGAAGCATTCGGATGGCAGACGTATGATTTTGATTTGTTATGGAACAATAAGTGTATTTCTTTCACTAATATGCGGAAGATGAGTTTTGATATGACATGCTGTTTACAAATTTGTTGCCATATTTTTACCGTTCATATCTTACATGGTATTTTTCTTTATTTTCTATATTTATCCAAATGTTATGAGTTTTCAGATAATTTTACTTTCATATCATTCAGCCTGCCGGATTTGATTTGTTTGCGAATAAATATGGTTAGCCAGGCGGGGAATAAAATAGATCACCTTAACTGCAGCCTCATTAAGTAACTTCCAAATACGTACCTATATCTTCAGAAATGGTTTGGTGCCAAGTTGTCTCGATATGTTGATAACGTAATTGTTCACATCGGTATTCTTCCATATTCTTCTAATATAAGCACGCGATCTAATTTTCTGAAAATTCAAATTTTAAATGGCTTAAAGGTTTTCTATGCCTTCAGTGGATTATATCCCGTAATTATATCGCATAATCGTGTAATCGAAGAAATATATGGTTATTCAGTGCTTCGTCTGTATAATGCTGATAATTAAGCCACATCAGTGGCACACGATAGAGACAAGGGAGTCTCAGTCAAAGGATGAATAAGCAAGGATTTATCAATAGCTTAAAAAACATTATTGTGTTATATATATATATATATATATATATATAACTTGTATTATTTGCTGGCTTTTCTTAATTATTTATCTTATGTACATATCTGTATTTTGTACTCGACCGTGTCCAAAATCAAGTTTACTATGTATCTGACCAGGGGCATTTATTTTGTAAACAAAAGAATACATAGCTAAAATTTTTCTATGAATGTGGATCTAAAATTCGGATCATTATCTATGGTGGTCAACATGTTTATTTGGGTCTGGGTCTAGGATATCAGATTTCCACTTGGACAGCAGTAAACTTGTTTGACAACCTTGAATGTTTTAGACAGGAGGCTGACATACATCCGAGCTCAGTTATTAGGTTTTAGCTTTTTATATAATGTTGTTTACTTGAGAAAGTATTCATTTTCGCCTTCACATCTAGAAGCAGAATCAGTCTTATTGTTGTGTTCAGTTTTTCACTTGGGTTAATTTATTTGTTCAAATGATTATTCACTGGAAATACAAAGTACTCATCAAGAATAAGTGTGTGATTTCGATTTTTAAAATAGCTTTAACATTGTTTCAGTTATATCGCTACGATGTTCGCATTGTGGCAGGTTATAGTGATGTCTAACACTGGGGCATCGTACCGTAGACATGTAGCATGATGTCTCAACCCAATCACATTGTCCTGATACCAGACCGACCAGACCTAACACTAACCTCTTAATGCTGAGCGCCTAGCGAGGCAGCTGTTTGTACCATTTTTGTGTCTTTGGTATGACTTGAACCCTGAACATCCCGTATCCGAGGCGGACTCTTTAACTACTTAGACAACCGGAGCGCTCCGGTTGAATATTCTTGGACTGAAACATTAATTTGAAATTATAGTGAATTCAGGAAAGAGCATGTGTTTGGATTATATTATTGTGATACGTCAAAAGACTCTTTACACATCGCCACACTCCAGGCCACTGACACATTGACACGTTCTAGACTACAGGCACATCAACACATTCAATATTGGAATTTATTTGGAATATCACTGGAATTCAATTGGAACTTTATACATTTGGACTTGTGATATAACTTTTAAGACTATTTAGAATTCAATTCACAAAACTGCAAGTTGCTTTTTAACTGTTCACTTGCATTCAAGGGAAATAAAATTATTTGTTGAATTTCAAAAAACTTGTTGATTTTTGCTAGTTTCTGTTACTTACTATAAGACCATAAAGTTGTATCAGTATATACTAGGCATGAACATGACGTTTAGTGATGTGAAATCATATGTGTTTCTACAGTCACCAATGGGTCAGCGTGTACAGAGGCTGTATAATGTGAAACAGTCCAGTATGAAAGAATTGATATCCAGTGAAAATTAACGATAATCAAAGAAAAATATGCATTACAAATCTAATCTGTATAGCAGACAAAAGGAAAGTTAACAATGTGTTTACATTGACGTTTATAGCTTGAATTGCTATTAATGCTATCATTTGGCAGAGGAAACGACATTTTCAGACAAAAGGCTTTGCTAATACAGTAAACATAAATACCGAGCCTTGAAACAAACTCATCGTTTATTACGCACGCATGCCGGGTACTTGAACGTTAATTTGTAGGTAAGGTTCTATCAGTCTCGTGACATCTAAGTGTGATTAAAGTGGATGCCACTGGTTAAATCAATTATTCATTCACGATCACCATCATCAGCATTATCTTACTGAGAAAAATACTCATAATTACATTAAGTCATACACTTACTTGATGATTTTCTTGCCCATGGTTACTGTAATAGCAGAGTGGTCTATTTTGTTCCTTGGCTATACTAAGATTTTGAAATACGAGTAGGCTCCGGATATGTTTATGGATTAATGTTCTGCGGCAACGGTAGCGTTGACACCAAGAAATGTGCAGGTGGTTGGATATCGGTGATGTTTGCAGACCCGTTTAGCCATCATCAGACCTCACATGGACCTTCTTGCTGGAAACCAATACTACTTACACGAGACAAATTGCAAGTCGATCCTTAATGTACGGTATTTATCTCTCAAGTGATATAGAATGCTTGTTTTTATTCTCCATAAAAAAGCTTTAGATTGTTGTAACTGTTGTATTTCTTTGTGACATACTTCAACCTGGAGTAGATAACACTACATGAACTTGGAAACTAGTACTTGTTGCGTTTTAATGTATCGATCCAACGTAGAGTCCTTGTGATGTTCCACATTAAGCATAGATCGGAATGAGTTGTTTTTCTGATTAGACTACAAAGCATTATATTCCGTTAAGAGGTTAGTGCTCATTTATGTTGACGAACTTTGATTCACATGCAAGTAAGGTCTAGCTTTTTTCTGACTGACTACGGAACATGCAATAATAGTAAGCCCCTATACACTATTCATCTTTCATTGTTTCTTAGTGAGGTCGTTATCCAGTATTAGCAAACAATTACTTATATACAGGCTACAAATATTGATAGCTAGCAGAGCTGTCATGAATCGAACCAGAAAAGAAAGGAATTATTTAGTGACATCAATAAGGTAAATGTGTATGTCACTGGCGAAATGTACATGGGAAAAGACGCTATCAGTCAGGGTTTAAACAGCATTGTTGAAATAACATTAAAATCTTTTATCTCACTCTTAGCATAAACAATTTCACGTCTGCATATCAGTATTATTGAATTAATAAATGTCATCATAATTAAAGTATCCTGCTGAAACTTCCTACTCACACCACTTTTTCATGTGAAGAGGTGTGTGTGTGTGTGTGTGTGTGTAGGAATGGCCTGTTTAACTCACTACTCAGAAAAAGAAAAATAATGCAGGACAGTTACAAGGAAATGCAAATGTGCACAAATTGGTCAGATAATGCCAGCATATATCTATTACGATCTTTTGCACAAAATGAAATTTTCTTTGGCACAGAAAGTGTATAGAAGTGCGTAAACATCGCATGCCGATGGAAACACGTGGCCTCTTGGTACATTAATAAAGAAAAAGAATATACGGCTAGATATAGTCGCTTTACAAGCTGATGGGCGGATATTACAGGAATACAAAACATGTGGGTTTTTTTCTTCTTACATTACTTATATCGTTTATGTTCAAATTGACACGTTACTACCGATTCAGATAACTTTAACTGTTATGTTGCGTTATATTGAATGTAAACCACATAACATATTGCTAGACTTCTGCTTTTAAAGACAATCCATGCTATTGTAGATGAAATTCTTACTAACAGAAATATGTGGATTATATAATCAACGCACGAGTAATAACATACTGACGTCACACAAAACAGTTTTTTCAAGTAGGGTTACTTGAACGTTCGTATTAAACTTTTGAATGAAAAAAGTATAGGTTACGAGGTTTACAGAGGAAGGTGACCACAACAATCATCATCATCATCATCATCATCATCATCATCATCATCATCATCATCAATCCCTTAACCCAAGAGGTCGTTGGAGCACCACAGCTGACTTTGAAACCAATTATCTCTACTGCCCTTTGGAATCTCCAAATCCCATGCCTTTCCATTCCTTAATGTTGTCTTCCCACCTCTTTTTCTGTCTGCCTCTTTTTCTGCACCCTCGCAGTGTGACTTGCAAGATTGTTTTTGCCAGTCCAGATGATCTTGAAATGTGACCGTACCACTTCAGTTTGCGCTTTTTTACAGTAGTCAAGAGGTCTTCATAGGATCCAATGGCTCGTTGGATCCTGTTGTGGACGTCTTCGTTGGTTACATGGTCAATGTATGAGATGCCCAAGATCTTGCGGTAGCATCTCATTTCGAAGGTTTGAATCCTTCTTTGTAGATCTGATGTGAGCGTCCATGTTTCACAAGCATACAGAAAGATAGATATGACAATCAAGCGCATCAGCCTTATTTTGGAACCAAAAGCAATGTTGGTACCTTTCCATATTGGTCTCAACCTAGTTATTGCTGCTGTTGTCTGGGCAATCCTGCAATGTAGCTTTGGTTTGGAGCCCTCATCTGAGATAATTGATCCCAAGTACTTGTAACTCTTTCCAGCTTCTGTCCACTGACCTTTGTTTCTGCACTGATGTCATTGGTGTTGCTTGTCATCAGTTTGGTTTTCTAGGCGCTAATCTCCATACGTTTGCTGTGGAGGTTGTGTCGAAGCGCTCAACCAAGTCAGCCGTTTTTTTTTTTTCATCTCCTGCTAAACCATTAATATCATCTGCGAAGCGAAGGTTGGTAATTGTTCTTCTTCCAATGCTGACAGTGCCCTTGTGGTAATGTAAGGCATCCTCCATGATCCTTTCCAGGAAAATGTTGAAGAGTGTAGGTGACAGTATACATCCCTGTCTGAAACAAATCTCCTCTGCTGCCACTGATGAGGACAGCATTGGTGGCTTTGTCATAGAGGTGCTCAACAACCTGCACCAGGTTTGAGGTGGTGTTATACTTCCTCATTGTTGCCCATAAGGCTGCATGCCATACCCCATCAAAGGCCTTTCTGAACTCTATAAAGACGTGGAATAGATTCTGCTGATGCTGAAGATATTTCTCGCAAAGGAGTCTGAGATTGAAGATTTGTTCTGTGGTGCTCCTTCCTGCTTGGAAGCCTCCCTGCTCTTCAGCAATAATTTTCTCTGCTTGAGGCTTTAGTCTGTTGAGAATTATCTTCAGCATGACTTTGCTCTGATGACTGATCAAACTGATGGTTCTGTAGTTTTGGCATAGCTGTGGGTTTCCTTTCTTGTGGAGCACGATGATCAAGGATTTAGTCCATGTGACCACAACAATACATTCAAATAAAAGTTGCCTATATTCCTTCGTAGTCTTTCATCTTTTTAGAAAGTCATGAATATGCCAGGAAAGGTCCATAAGCACATAATATATTATTAGGTAAAAATGTAAGGGTCTATATTGGAATTGACACTAGGGGCTAGAAAGTGCCACTCGATAAGTTTAGGCGTAACGTGGCTATCTCCCCTGACAAGGCTTTCTGTAAATCTACGTGAAAGAGAGAAAACTGCAACAAGACATTAAAATAAAATCTACATTGTCTGAATGGTGAATTAGTAATAAATGTCAATAGGAATTAATACAATTGAAACATAAAGTTGAAATCCGATTTATACTAAGTTGCATAAATCTTTCAAGAGATAAATTGGTAGAAAAGGTATCTGAGTTTATAAAGAAGTAGTTACGTTTGGCTGATATCCTCAAATTTCAAATTCGCATTGTGCATCAAACATCAGCTCCGTCTTTTAATCCTCTGCGTATCTTTGGATCGTATGTTACATTTTATATCCATGACACAAAAGGGGAAGAAGTAATATTGCAGATAAAAACTTTAATGATTTAAAACCTGCAATGCCAATTACTTCTTTCAATATGCTTGCTTCCGTTGATGCATCAATAATATTGAAAGAATCCTATACATCATAGATAGATGGAATTTTGCCCAGGTCACGCATGCTCATGGTTCTATCAAGGTAGTCATGTAACCCTTTTACAGGATCCAGCTTCACATATGTGGAATTCGGAGGAATTTTGTGGCTCAAAAATAAGTTTTTGAAAGAGTCATGTCTTACAACAAACGAAAGCATTTTCTAGAATTAATTCCAAAAGAAGTTTAGTGGAAATGGTCGGTTTTAAAGCAATATATGTGTCATTGCAAATGATCAAAGAGCGAAAGACATCATTTGGGCATCCACTGTATACAGTGTAAATTAGACTATGGACAGACAAAACTGTTATATAATCTTTCAGACCAAAGATGACCAATTTCTTGTTTATCAGAGCAATTGCCACAAATTCTCAAAGCATAAAATCTTCAAATCGTCCATCGGAGGGGTTCTAGTCTGTTCGCCAATCACATTAGTGTAAATATATGTCATCTCCACACGTTCTATATGTGACGCAGAGATGCAATGTCCAGTTTTATACCCTCCACGGTCAGTAAACAACTCTCCAAATGTGAATCTAATTCCCTTTTTCATTTCTTCACTAGTCAACCTAGGTGAGTACATCTTAGCTGATTCAGCGCTAAATTGTAACAGACATATGTGGCGTAAGCTTGTGACTCAACAAATGAAATGCTGTTGTTATCTACCCTGGGTATGCTTAAATCGACTCTCTCTCTCTCTCTCTCTCGATCTCGATCGATCGAGAGAGAGAGAGAGAGCTAGAGCTATGATTTTGCTTTCATAAAATTTATTTATCTAAATCTCCATTCAGTGGATAGATTGCATATAATGACTTCAAATGGTTAGCGACATTTTAATTACATTTGAATCTTTTACACTGTAGTTTGGCCAATTGTTGATATACGGAGTGCAATTAACTTTTTTATATTAGCTTCGGAGCCAGTACGAAAAGAGCAGCCAGCCGTTTGATTTCTATGTCAAAAATGCTGATTGTACAAATGTGTACGTACAGACTCATTACCTCAAATGGTCGCGGAGCAGAAGAGCTTATGTTATGGCCTGTCGTTCGTCGTCCGTTGGCACAAGTTCGTTGTCACGACTCCTTAATGTCTGGGAGGATTGCTATAAAACTATACACGTACAAGTATCCATGGTTTAGTTGGTCCTAAAATAAACCTGTGCCGATCTCATATCCAATAACGTGATGTACACATGCGACATTCCATAAAAGACTTCTCCCACCCTCCTCCTCTGAACCACACCTCATAACACAAGGTGAACTGACTGACCTTGGCAGGGATTTGGAACTATCCAAGAGTAAGGCAGAGCTGTTTGGCTCCAGCCTACAGCAGTGGAATCTTCTTGCATGTGATGTTAGGGTTTCCATGTTCCGTGACCGTCCAAAGGATCTTGTCCAACTTCTCTTCATGGAAGATGATCTGCAACAACATCGATGGTGTGATGACAGCCCTCAACATCGTTCTTGAGCCAGATGAGTGGAGACTGTTCATTGATTTATGGAAGACGAGTCTTAAATCTGTTTTGCTGCATAATGGAAATGTTTGCCATCAATTCCAGTTGGT
>JAECUM010026808.1:0-18688 GCA_016617855.1 Megalonaias nervosa | reverse complement strand
TATCACACTTGGTAGTCATGCAACCCATTCACAAGATCTCTCCTCGGACTTAAAGTCGGTGGATATTTCCCTCGCATATTGATATCCAAATAACCGCTCAGCAAGTGTTCGATTAAATCGCTCAACGATTGCCTGATCACGATGAATTGCGGTGTGTCCTCGTCTGATTTTAACATTATGTTTTTTCATCAGAGATGATACTGCACCAAGAAATTCTTTGCCAGGATCAACCTGAAGTAGTTGTGGCCATCGTAGACCACCTTGTGGTCCCGATCCTCGTTGATAAATTCCTTCAAGCGCAGATGCAACTTCAGATGCTGTTTTTGTTGGTAGCGGTTCTGCTTCTTTATATCTACTTGCAACGTCAACGACAGTTAACGCGTATTTGTATGTGCGTGATTGACGTCTACCAGTTTTAATAGTATCATGAGGTAAGAACAAAATATCTGCTTGATGAACTTCAGTGGGAGTGGTAACATCAAAATGTGCGTAATGAACATTTTTAGGTGATGGTAGATAAATTTGCCATATTGCCTGTCGTGCTAACCAATTTGCAGGAACATAACGTGAGACCAAGTTTACTAATAGCTGCTCTACCCCTCCAATATCCCATTCAGCTATAACGAACCTATTCCATTATTATGATAATAATCTGTTGATTAATTACCAGCACCTAGTACTAGTTTACGTTTCATCGCAGATTATAATAGGAAGCTAGCAAGTTTTTCTCTAAGAGATTTATTTTTTATGGAATTTAATGCATGAATCAACTTCACATCTGCAATATGGCGTTGTTGTAAATCGCAACATCATGAACTTGACAAGCTTGATCAATCGCATGTATTGGATACTCTCCAGGTCATGGTCACGTCGGGTTCCAGGGCCACAATAATTACATCTATGAAGATGTTTTTTCTCCTGGGTATTTAGCCCATGGAGCTCCTGGTAATTTTCCTAATGAAGTAGCGATATCACCACCCTCAGTATTGATCAAGGACGAAATAAATTTGTATTTTTTTGTACCACATTTTAAACACTTGCCTGTAAGTGCACGCCGCTTGCTATTTTTTTTTTTTTTTCTTATTGTTGTTAATCCACTTGTGGGGGTGGGTGCTCTGCATCGAACACAATAGAAATCCGTATAATTATTATATTTATATAACATGGATATCATTGACTTCTCAGCGACACGAAAGCAAGAACCAGTCAAGCATCATCCAGCGCTACCAAATTCTATCAGGATGATAATAATAGGCCCATCTGGGTCTGATAAAACGCAATTATTGCTAAATCTGATAATGAGATGGCTCAAATGGGATAAATTATATTTAGTAGCACCATCTGTAGATGATCGGAGATGTCATGAAGTACTTAAAGATTTTAATGAAAATGCAAACTTGTTGAACGAGGATGACAATGATGTTGTCGATTTTATGTATGATGTTGATGAAGCCCCATCTGTAGATGACCTTGATGTATTTATTAATAATCTCGTAGTATACTATGATGTGATGCTGGACAAACAATGAAACCCTGCAAGAATATTTTCCAGAGGTAGACATAAAAACACTGATGTGATTTATGTTACTCAACAATATACACAAATACCTAAGGTGATCAGAGACAACTGCAATATTTTAGTTGTGTTTAACGGAGTCGATTCACATACTCTGCGAAACATTCATCAGACTTGGTGTTCAGGGCATATGGATATGATTGAGTTCAAAAACTACTTTTCTTTATAACAATAAATTTATATCACCCTCGGTCACGATAAGCAGCAAAAAGGGTGAAAAGACCATTTTGCTGGAGACCTCATTATGAAAAATAAAGGTTCCTGCGAAAAAATGAAAATACAAGGTCAATAACGTCAAACCAAAGCCTCTAACCGACCGAGATTTCTCTAATTGGGTTAGCTCATTTTGTTACTTTTTTTCACGCTTGTTTTTTCATTTTTTTATGCGTGTTTATTTACTCGTTGGTCACTCATTTTTTTGTCGTTCACCCTCTCTGCTGTTGTGAATTAACCACAAATTTTATATATAACTATATGATATCGTGACCGAGGGTCATGTAGATTTATATAAATAAGTGTGTAGCTGCTTGTGCTTTTGAAAAGAAGTTTTTGAATTGAATCAAATCCATGTCCCCTGAACTCCAAGTCTGATGGATGTTTCGCAGAGTATGTGTACCAACTCCATTAAACACATCTAAAATATTGCAGTTGTCTCTGATCACTTTAGGCATTTTTGTATAACGTTGAGTAACATAAATCGCGTCTGTATTTTTGTGTCTGCCTGTTGAAAATACCCTGTCAAGTCTACGTAGACAGGTAGTGATATCGCTGCTCCACTGGGAAAATTACCAACAGCCCCATGGGCTAAGTATCCTGGTGAGAAACATCTACCTGGATATAACTATTGTGGTCCAGGAACTCGACTTGATATTCGACTTGACGAACGAAACCAACCAAGACCTGGAGAGTATCCAATAAACGCGATTGATCAAGCATGTCACGTTCATGATGTTGGGTATAAAAATAAAGATTTACAACAACGACATATTGCAAATGTGAAGTTGACTCACGCATTAAATTCCATAAAAAATAAATCTCTTTATTATAGCTCAATAGGATACTGGAGGGGTAGAGCAGCGATTAGTAAACTTGCTGATGCATCAGGTGTCTCACGTTCTGTTGCTGCAAATTGGGTAGCAAGACAAGAAATATGGCACATTTATCTACCACCACCTCAAAAAATTCGGTACGCACATTTTGATGTCAGCACTCCCAATGAAGTTCATCAAGCAAATATTTTTTTCTTACCACATGATACCATTAAAACAAGTAGATATCAATCACGCACATACAAATACGCGTTAACTGTCGTTGGCGTTGCAAGTAGATACAAGGAAGCAGAACCAATATCAACTAAAACAGCAACTGAAGTTGCATCTGCGTTTGAACGAATTTATCAACGCGGTGGTCTACGATAGCATCAGCTACTACAGGTTGATCCTGGCAAGGAATATCTTGGTGCAGTATCATCGTTGACGAAAAAACATAATGTTAAAATCAGACGAGGACACATGGTAATTCATCGTGATCAGGCAATCGTTGAACGATTTAATCGAACACTTGCTGAGCGATTATTTAGATATCAGTCTGCAAAGGAAATATCCACTGACCTTAAGTCTGGGGATAAGAGATCTCGCGAATGGGTTGCAAGACTACCAATTGTGATAGCTGCGTTAATTAATCGATTTACTCGTGCAACTTCTATGAAAGCCTACTAATGCAATCACAAACAAATATACCAATACAACGACATGACTCTTTGTTGAAACAACCAGTACTAGGTAATGTGACTGTCAGATATTTATATGAACCAGGTGAACTTGAAGGTGGTAAAAAAGAGCGACTGATCCTATTTGGAGTGTGACTACACATAAAATTTCCAGCGTTGTAAGATCCACGGGTAGACCTGCAATCTATAGATTAGATTCAACTGCTCCTCAGCGTGGATTTGTACGCAAACAAGTACGAGTAATTCCTGAAGACACACATTTGCCATCGCCTTCACTTTTGTATTCTGGCTCCTCGACGTCGATTACATTCAAGACATGTCAGCATCACATTTTCGCGTGTGTGACCAAGACTACTACTAATTCTACCCACGGTAAACTGTTCTGGACTATTATTCGAATACTGCCACAACATTACTGTGTTACAGCCCGCACAATGATTTTTCTGTCGTTGTTTCTGGGTCATGATAAATTCAGAGACCAAAGTGGCGCTTATTTTTTTTTTGTCACTTTGTTTATAACCAAATAATTTTTTCCTGATGCCGACAAAGTCTTTATTAACTATATCATCGCCATTACCATTGTATATGATAACCCTCCACAGCTGAGTTATTCTTCTGACTCGAGACACTGCCAGATAAACTAAATTTGACAATTCGATCTGATCATCAATGATCCAAATATTTGTATCAGAAATAATTAATCCCCGTGACGAGTGAATCTTTATAGCGTATCCTAGCGTTCATGGAGTTTTATTGATCGTTAACGCGCTCTCAACAACATCAACAGGAACTCAAACAATATCATTTAACACAAGATTTTGTTTCTCATTTGTTCCTGGAATCTCAACTTCAGTATTTTGTTTTCGTGTATCTGCTGGGCGATAACACAATGGTACAGATAGATTTGAAAACTTTTCTTTATGTTTAGATAATAACTGTTATTGAAGTGTATCACGAACTACTTTTCTACTTGCAACTATTAAATCAGCAGGTCTCCACAAATCCCGAAAGTCACTCATAGAAATATCTGTAATAACTTCACGCATTATTTCACACTGTGTTTTATCTGGCCGAAGTCTGATCAATCTTTTAAGCTGTTTCATTGGTTCATCAATAGTTCTATGATCATCAGTTATTTCTTCGTAATAGTCAACGAAATCCTTTAACCACGCATGTGGAGACAATCCATCAAAAGACCGCGGTTAACCATGATCTCCACAAATTATCACAGCTGTATTTTTTGTCAACAGCCAATCAAGAAATATTTTAAATACTTCCAACGAAACCGTACAAATGTCATCCCAATAATAATTTTAGGAATGTATTTTTCACCCATTCGTTCAGGAATCCATGCGTCTCCACGCCACCTAAAGAAACTATGACACGTTTGAGATTTTACTCCTCGTTCATTGATTTCTCTGGCGAGTCTATGTGTAGGTGTCAAAACAATCATGTCAACACAGTACCTGTACTGCGCCGAAATAATTCAATCGCACGTGTTTTTTTCCCAGAACCACCACACTCGTTAAGATAAACGGTTTTATGTCTGTCCACAGGATCATATACACAAGGCGCTGATGATAATTCTGATATTTGTTTATTCTTATAATATATTTCTTTGATTTCAACGTCTGCAGATTCAGAATAACTGAGTATATTTTCTCGTTTTATTCCCCATTCACCACATGATGCATCGGTACCAATCTTTAACAAATCCTCATATTTTTTATTTATGCAAATGGAATCCGTGGCGACTCTGACTACGGTATTAGAAAATTTGTTTATTATCGATAATAAGTTTATCGAAACGTATGTGAGCATCGAAGATCTTAAATGAGTAAACTGCGGTGAATAGCCATCAATATAACTCACAATTGTACCTAATTTAGTTCCGTCTGATAAATAAGCGTTACTCTGACTTATAAATGTGCCTTTCTCTGTTGTATCTGCAATTATAAAATTGAGTTCAAGGTCGTCCATAATTAATGTTGCACAATGTCGTTTATGATCACATGAACAACCCTGAGTAAACTTACCGATTATTTTTCTGCCGAGATCTTTTGCAACTGTCTCATTATCTTCTTTTCTGTATTTAGATACATTATTAATAAGTTCAGAAATTTCATCCTCGTCAAGATGAGGAAATTCTTTCCTGATATTTTTTGCTGAATCAAACTTATCCGGCTGTGGCAATCAAACTTGTTTCTGCGGACGATATAATATAATTGCTTCATTTACTTTCAACGATATCAATATTGGTACATCAAGCATGTATCGGAATTAAACTATCGGAGCGCAACATTTTTCTGAACATTGTCTTCCGAACCACACATGAAGAATCGGATGGAAATTTCGTGCAAACTCGAATGACTCTTTTACAGGCGAATCCAGTAAGGTCAAAATCTGGTAAGAGTCCATTTATCGCAACTCTGGTCATCTAGTGTGTTGGGTGTCCAAATCGTTTAAAATATTCAGAACACTCTCCATATCCAAGAAAACTTCCAGGATAACATGCTACCATATCAACCGAGATAACGCCTTTATTATCTTATTTAGTATTCCATAATCCACCGTGCCCGTATTCGACACAACTATGTTGGACATCAACAAGAAATTCCGATCCTGTCGGCGACCATGAATTTTTCTCCTGAGCAAAGTGAGCGGCAATTGATGGAATGGTAAAACAATTACTCAGTAATTGTCCATCCTTGGCATCATCAGAGGTATATTTCAAAACAAGATTTTTCATTTCTTCTTGGAAAGATTTTGCACGATGCCTTTCTCCGTTAGGTCGTACAAACTGATCAACGCTACCAGATTCTGAACTTTGAAACAGCCACACAGACACAGGATCGTTCTTGCTAAGATTTTAATAAATCAAATATATAATCGTCGTAAAATTGAACATTTCTATCTCGTGGAAATATTGTTATTGCTGACGTCCACGCGTGTGCGTTATGATCAATAATTTCTATCGGAGCTACTCTTGATTCATATTTTGATCTATACAAAATTTCTCCGGTTATCGTCTTTACTGTTATTGGAAATAATAATTTTTTTCCCCAGTTCAGCAACGTCGCTGATAGACGCTCCGGTATCTTTAACTGTTTCTGCCCACTTATTTATTTTTTACACCGCAAATCCGTTAAACCTTTTCCACGAATCGCTTTTGTGAAGTGTTCTGCAACTCGCTCAGCTACACAGTTTTTCCTCCACAGTTTCATCGGTTTGAGATCATCTACGTTAGTTTTATCATTCAGCGGATACAACGCATAAACAACTGCAGTCACAGGATACTCTCGTTCATAATATGGTTTGTCAATACCAGTCAACGTTCCTGGTTTAGAATTTTTATTTAACGTGGCAATATTTTCTCCAGTGTGAAGTCGGACAGGATCACGTTTGTCGCGGATAATGCAAATGTCGTCGACAATGGCAGGAAACTTTATAACTCTTTGTTTAATTTACGAGTTATTAAGCCTGTAAATGTAAAGACAGGCAAAGAAATGATATTTCCTTCGATGAATGCAGCTGCAAAATATTTTGGCATTTTCCCACCTTCAGTAAAATATGTCGCAGATAATATACCGAAATCGACATTTTCAAAGAAATTCAAACAGCGAATTGACATTTAAATACGCTGCCACTTCTGAATAATACTAATAATAATAATGCGGATAAAATTAATAATCCCTATAAAAATAAAAATATTTCTGAATCAGAATGAAAATATTTCTGAATAATAATAATCGGAGTAAAATAATAATCGGAATAATAGTATCTATGCGGTGAGGAAGAAATGGCGAGGATAACAATAATTATTTTTTTAGTCTGTAGCACGAAGTTCAGGAAAAATGTTTTCACTTACCTGCTCGTATAAATCCACTTACGGAATGACCACGAATAAAAATTCTGCCTGCCTTTTATACTGTCATAACGCCTACCTGGAATTTCCAGTGACTCATCACGAAATTTCCAGAATAACCCCTACGCAACATATATAATTTTGTGAGGCAAAAGATGCGGAATTTCCAATGACTCATCACGGAATTTCCAGAATAACGCCCACGCGAAATTTCCAATGTCTCAATTACGTGATTTTCTAGAACATATATAACTTTGTCAGGCAAAAGATATGGAATTTCCAGAATAAAGCCAGCGCGGAATTTCCAATGACTCATCACGGAATTTCGAGAATAACGCTAGAAAAAGCAGCCAGAATCTTTATTCGTGGTCATTATGTAAGTGGATTTATACGTGCAGGTAAGTGAAAACATTTATTATCATTCTGATTCAGAAATATTTTTATTTTTATTTTGATTATTATTTTTCAGAAATGTTATTATTTTTATTCAGAAATATTTTTATTCTGATTATTATTATCATTAATATTTTCATTTTTATTCTGATTCAGAAATATTTTTTATTTTAAACATATCTATTATATGATGAATTACGGAAATATTAATGGTATTATTTCTGCCATTGAAAAATTACGACATGACGGTATAAAACTTTCTGATCAACTTGATCCTGAAAAGATTATTTGTGATTTTGAATCATTACAACAACGAAAATTCGACAACAGATATACACTACCGTCTAATTACAGATTCATGAAGCTGATTTATCGATCGATTATACAGTTCTTGGCAGCGGTCGATGACACGCAAGTTGAAAAATTCCTTCCACTCGCAAACGCGATCGAAAAAAAATAGAGCAGAATTATTTCACGAATACGAAACAAAAAAGGCTGTAAATAATCGTGTAAGGCAGTTGAGAAAGATTATGTCAGACCATGAAACGATCCATTGCAAAAGTGAAAGCGAAAGTAGTGACAGTGAGGGTACTGGCCCAGTGACTGTGGTAACGGCTAAACGAAACCGACTCCTTGAGAGAATCGAACTATAGTAAAAAAGGATTTTTACTCTGATAATAATATTTATTTTTATTCTGATAATAATATTTATTTTTCTTTTTTTCTGTTTTCAGTAGGATTCATTATTTTGAGTGCCATTTACCTCATCAGGTTATGAAATCTGATCGATTTGAATTATTTTGAGTACCATTTACCCCATCAGATTATGAAATTTCATTGATTTTCATTATTTATGATACTATTTACCCCATCAGATTATAAAATCTGATTGATTTTCATTATTTATTTTTATTCTGAATGAGATTTATTCTGATAATAATATTTATTTTATTCTGATAATATTTATTCTGAATCAGAAATATTTTTATTTTCATTTGTGAAATTATTATCGATGATTGTAATTTTGTTTCTGTTTTCAGTAGGATTTTCATTATTTTGAGTACCATTTACCCCATCACATTATAAAATCTGATTGATTTTGTTTTAATTCTGAATACCACTTACCCCATCAGATTATAAAATTTCGCTGTGGTTTTTTTTTTTAGTTTCAGTACCATTTACCCCATCTGACTGTGATCAGGAGAAAAATAAATTTTATTATTTCCTTCATTAGGAATCTGAAGACCTTACGATCTTACATACAGATTAATTTTTAGAACCTCATTTCTTAAATCCAACAAGTGTCCAGTTTGGTTAGTAAGTTTGAAATGTATCCTTGATAGTAGTGGATTATGATACCGCAGATAAACAAGAGTAATTGGTTCTGATACAATTAAATGCCCTGGGGGAACTTGTGGGGTAAATGTGTATAAAATGTATTCCTGCTCCACAGTACCACTGCGGTGATTGGGTTTTTCAAGGTCTACTTGATAACTTCCATCAATTACATCACACACAAGGTTGACTGCGATCGTCGATGTGATATTTAGAATTTAGATATATGACGACCACCACCATATGGATCAATATTGTGTTTGAGAATATTGGGAGGAGGGGCTATTTTTCTCCATGATTCATGTATTTTTGGAAAATTTCCATCAATGATTTCGCCGATTGTCTGTCCTGGCTCAATGTAAACATCAGGTAAAAGTAAATGATCATCATTTAAATTAATTACTCTTCCGTAATATTCCAAATACAGATCTCTTAAATCACCATCGGATTTTATAATTTTAATAATAATTTTGTTAATATACTGTATATCTGACCTGATCTGGTTCAGATGCTGAATTGATTCAAGAATCTGTTGTTTGACATCATCCCTGTAATGTTGTGTTATGTTAGAAAACATATTTGTTATGTCAGTGAGTCTCCAACAGTATTCAAGACTGAGTGCGTCAGCGAATGATTTAATAAACGCCACTTTGATAATTTTGTCTGTTTCTTCAAGTTTAAGTAAATAAACTCCAAAATCAGGAATCTTTTCATTTTCACTAATGAAATAAGCTCTATCAAGAAGCTTCCATTGCTGAGTTTTTCGATACTCTGGAAGCTTTATATATATATCCGTTTATCTGTGGTATAATCAGTTCGTTGCGGTTCTCGTGGTCCTTGATAAAACGCTGCTACATCAGGCCAGCCCAGCACGGATCGGATCGATGATTGATAAATATCTACGGCGTAGTCCGGAGTTTGTATTTCTATCGCGGCTGATAATGTTGGTTCATGAACGAGGATAGCTATCTTTAACTCTTTTCCTGTGATAGATTTAATTCTGCGTTGGAACTCATCGTCGATCTGTTCTAATTGATAAATGCCTGTTGGTGTGCTCACAGCTTGCCAATCGGGAGTTCCGTCTGGTTTATTTTTGTGCGAAAATACTAACGAGTTGTTTGAGGACAACCCACCGAATGGTTTTGATCTAATATTTGGCCAACTATAATACACTCGTAATTGCGCTAGCGCTATTTCTTTGGCTGGAATTGCAGTTGGAAAACTAACGCTGTGCTCAGGATTAGTTGAAGTCGCTGATATCATCATGGTTTTCAACGGAGTTGTATTGGTGACAATCTGTTGTAGTAATTCGTTTGACGTTGACATTATTATTTGTTAAACCTCTGATTCTATATCCCTGATTTTTTTTTAATCAGGATTGTTCATCGCTACATCTAATACCTCGTTGTAAATCTTAATTATTTCTGTGAATTCGTTATCCGATATTATTCCATCACTGAGATATAATGAAATCAACGATGATAATTTAGAGTTCGCTACCATCGCCGCATGTAGTTTTATTGTGTACTCGTACAATTTTGTATTTGTACAAGTGGATATATTTTTGCGATGATATTAAGAACACCAGCAATTGTTGTTGCGGCTGAAAGACAAATTGTTACAGCTGCAGGTGATGTCATTGTTATCGTTGATAGTAATACGTCTGATCCAGCGATAACAACGGACGCCGAATACGTAATTATGTCAACGACAACTACACGTCTGCGATATTTTTTTTTACATTTACTGTGTAATCGTCAATGATCTTTTTTAGTTTGGTTTGCCACTCACATATTTGATTGGATCTGTAATGTTGAACGTCGAATGGGTTTTGTTTCATTATATTTAAATAGGTGGTAGTTTAGCGACTAAAACAAGACACCAATAGTACAACACAGGGGAAACTTTTTCTTCGGATTCCTCTACAAATGTTTCTTCGTCGTTTTAATCTAGTGCTGCTAACAATGCAGAATAAGATCCACCTGACGGAGTCCGCCGTGAAATTGTTGTAGATACTGTAAATGTTGTAACACCAAGTACTGAGAACCTGTATATACCGGTAACCTCAGCGCAATGTCTGATGGATTTATTGAGTGTTGTCTATAATGCTTATCCAGACGCTACTGTACATACTGCACTGTCAGAAACCTTTTTAATTTCCGAAAGCTTGATTTAAACAGCAGCTGGACTTCCAAAAACTTCATTAATGGTTCTGTTTACGTTTCTACGAAATATCAAAAACGTTTGTACGTGATTAGAAAAATCAGTTCTGAATGTGGTCATTCCATCATTTATTGTCGTTAGCAATGTCACCGTTGGGATGTTGCTATGATCTACATAATTGTTTGTTGCAGGGTTGAAATCTGCGGCCGGTTCTCCAAGACTAGTAATTTTATTGTTGCTCATGTTAAGATCGCCAGTCATTGTATCTCCAGAGGTTAACAAACGTTCATCAGTTTCATTTCTGATGGTGGCGTCGTTGTTGTCTACGTATTTTTTTTATTTTTTTTTTTTTTATTTTTTTGTTGCAGCGTCGAGATCTGCGGTTGGTTCTTTTACATTAATAACTGCATTATTATTCATGTTGAGATCGCCAGTCATTGAATCACCTGTTTTTCTTACCCGTTCACTTATACTAACTCGTATCGACGATGGAGTAACAGCGCTGGGGGTGATTTTACTATCTTTCCTGGATACAGGTATGATACCTTCTTTTACTCCTTGAACTTTAACAATAATGCCGTTGATTGAAACATAACTCGTCATTAATTTTCCTTCACGGTTTTGAAATACTAGAAGTTCGTCTGGTTCAATGTTCGCAAGATTTAAGAGGTCAGATAATTCATCATTTATCTGTTTCGTTACTTGCTTGAATAAGTCTTCACCTATTGTTTGTTGTTTACGCGTTGATGATCTTAGGTAAATATCTACCATTATACTTTAAGATCTATTTAAAATGTTGGACAACATGGTATACTCGTGCACGACTTTATGAGGTGTTTTTATTTTGACTATGATAGAGCGTCGAATACGGCGAGGGATTCAGGACCACATATCGGCGGATCGGTCATTGTCTGTGTTGGTAATGCTGAATACCATACCGGTATATCACCAGCTAAATTACTATATCGTAAAAACTCGTTTGGTGGCGCCAACCCATACGAATCGAAATAAACAATACCACGTGGATCAATCGCGTATGTAACCCAATGAGTACCAGGGCGAGAAATTTTGTCTAGATTGATAATACCAGTCTCAACACTATTTGGTTTGTGCGGTAACTGATCACGCATAAAAACACCTCTGAAGTTTTTGATGTTTAATTTTTTAGCAGCATCAAGTAAATCAAAATTAGACATGGGAAGAATCAACGAAGTCTCCCGGGAAGTTTTGGACCTTTTCCGTACCACGAATGAGGGGTTCCTGGCAGTCTTAGACCCATCCCTTTTTTTTTGGAAGTTTTTATTCCGTGACCTGTTGCTTTCTTTAGTGCCATCCCAGCAGCAGTTCCAACTGCACCTAACGCAGCCGCTTTTGCAACAGCTAGGGCTGCAGCGGCTATCAGCGCTAGTATAGCTGCAAGAAGTGGAAATGTACCACCCGTTTTGGCGATGTCTTTAATGGCACCCGCAGAAAGATTAAGTCGTATACCGGTCTTTGATTGTTTGGCTTTGTTGCAGTGATTAAGTTGACGCTCTGACAATGATAGTTTATTTGGACCACCTTGGATTTGTTCTTTTTTAGTGATATTTTTATTCCACAGTTATCTTTTGATGCTGATTGTAGTTTTTTAATCTGACCAGGAGTCAGAGTAACACTAACATGATGATATGACATTATAGTTATCATGAGCGATTTAAGTACATGTTTTCTACTGGGGCATCAATGACTCTCATTCGTCCACCAACACCATCAAGTAACATTGTTTTATCTGAGAGTATAACGGCGATTGCTCTGTAATTAGCAATAGCTCCTCTTGCCACACGAGCTCGAAAATGTATATCAACGACAGATTGCCTAAATAAATCCAAGTGTTCCAGCAAAAAGTAATAAATCGGATACAGTGTTGTAAAATCTAGCTATGATATTTGTAGACCAGAATTAATATTTTGATCACGTCCCATAAATGTCATCAAACTATGATATGCACGTGCTACATGATTATTTTCAAAATTTAGCAATACTTCTTCAGATGGTTCTTGGTGTCCGTTTATCCTTAATGAAACCTCAGAAACTCCAAGTTTGTCAAATATCATTATACTGTGTGTTTGTGGGTTTACTCGTGCAGCATCTTGGAAAGCAACAAATATATGTCGCGTTGCGGAGACACCTTGCTGTGATGCTATCTGCCATGTGAATAAACAATTAGTGTTACTTTGAGTACTATGTGGTCATCGTCAACCATGATATTGTTGATTTACCACCTTGATCGATAAAAGAGAGCAACCGTTGTTCTTCAGTGAGTGATGGTATCATTACTGGCATCCACAACGAAAGTTTTGTCAGTATTACTTTACTTGCATCACCGATAGGGCGCCAGACTGCATCATCGTCAATAGCTTTTCTTGCAAGTACAACTGTATGCTTGGCCCTGAAAATAACCTTTCTGACATTTCTGCAAAATCCAAAGACATGTGACAGTGGAATTGCACATGAAAATCCTCTTCTTCCATCTTTCAACATTGATCGACGCGCTGCGAATCCTAAGTTTAATTCTGGATTAGCACCATGAACCACCGGCCACACATCAGCCTCAGCGTTGTCGACATTGTTTCTTGGTCGTCTTATATTATACTGTCTGTTGTCAGGGTGGTCAGAAGTGTCCTTTACAAACATCATTGACGGACCAGCTGATCTTGAATAATCATCGGAATATCTTGCTAGACCCAATATCGTCGTGGCAACTTCTACGTCGTTCTGGCATATTTCAATGTTTCTTCCTTCGATGCTGTAGGTGGCACTATTGAACAACGCCATAATGCCAGTATTAACAAAACCAACCCTGTATTCAGTATCGTCTGTTTTCAGAATTTCACCATCAACCTCGATAAATGCTTCAGCGGGTAAGAAACATTTGCTTGTATCCTGAACTTGCATCTCAATTCGTCCACGCTGATTTGGCTCTCGTGCGTCATAAGAATACTACTGATAATCGCGCACAGACTCATCTTGAGACTGGCGCATCCATGTCAAATGCGGGGTCAGATACACGCTTGAACATTTTATTATATTTGCTATCGTCTAACACGAAGCCCACATCCTGCTATCAGACTAGCAGTTCTATTTTGTTCTTTTTCACCAGCCAACTCTGCTAGTGTTTGATTTTCAGCTTGATGTATTATTTTACTGACATTAGCAGGCATAACGTCTTTGCTGGGTAATTTTATTGATTGAGGTCGGACCGCTTGCGGTCTGCGTATTGTGCTAGTCTATCCTTGATTGCTGGGGATGCTTTACTAGCAACATCACCAACAGCATCAATACCATTTTCACGAACAACGTCAATAAGTTTCATTCAAAGTTGCTTTGGAATCGGAATTGCTTTTGGGGCTATCCTTCTGAATGGACCCTGAACAACATCACAGAGTCCACCACCGTAGATCGCTTTATAGGTTGTTAATCTCGAATGTATCACCCTGACCATGATCAGTCCACGTTGAGCATTATGTATGATAATCTTAGTTTAGTCATTGTATCGAATTGTTTCCATTAATCACTGTGGTAGTCATCGGTAATTTCATCGATGAGGGATCGACAAACATTAATATCCATGATGCAGCTTGTAAATAATCGTTGACAAATATCAGATGCTTCCTTGAGGATTTCTGGGGAATTATTACCGGCTCTTTTTGCACCAATCAGAATTTATAATCGTTCAACATCGGCAAGGACGTTATTCAGACAAGTAATAAGACCGCTTCCTCGAGTAGCAATACCACTTCCAGCTGCACTTGGTGCATCCTAGCATTCTTCATCACTTGTTATCGGACTAATTATTTTTTGTGGTTGTTGTGGTTGTTGTTGTGGTTGTTGTGGTTGTTGTTCTTTTTGTGGTTGTTTTTGTTCTTGTGGTTGTTGTAACCGTAAAAAATAGGCATCTATTCCATTACTAAATGCAATATATCTTGGAACACTATTTCGGGCCTGATCAACTTCGTAGTATATGCGATATATCCATTTGTACCAGGCTTCACGAACTACAATATCATCAGCATACTCGGGTTTCAAATTTTTTTTCTTTGATTAAAACTTGCGGCGGCAAACAAAGGTAATTCTCTCACGTTGTAAAGTTTTTTGATGTGCTTAATACTTTCTGCGGTACATTTATCAGTTATTTCAATTCTGAATCTTGCTTGTCCTGATTCTTCTTCTTGTTCTGGCATACGATCTTTTATATCACCTATTTCAGCTCGAGCTTGGTCGATACCTTCAAGTATTTCCCGCATTTGTTGAGCAGCAGCTATTTCACCTGGAAGATCTCGTAGAATCTTTTTTGTTTTCTTAGTTCTTTCTGCTATTTTTTCCAGTCCCTGCCGCGGTCTGCTCTAACGTGGGAAGAAGCAGAAGAGAGGGTGAACAGACCAATTTGCCTGAGACCTTATTTATGAAAAATAAATCTTCGTACGAAAATGAAATCTCAACTTCAATAACGTTAACCAACGCCTCTAACTTTGCCTCGTAGGAAACCTGGTTAGGTTAGCTTGCTATGTTACTGCGATGACGATTTTGTATTTCATCGTTACGTGTTGCGTTTACGTGTTGGTCACTTTTGTTGGTCGCACCCTCTCTGCTGCTGTGGTTTTTATCCAAATATTGTATCAAGTCCGTTACGATATCTCGACCTCGGATCATGTAAATTTGTTGTTATAAAACCAAACGGGGTAGCTTGTGCTTTTGAAAAAAAGTGTCTGAACTTAATCATATCCATGTCCCCTGAACACCAAGCATAATACATATTTTGCAGCGTATGATTATCAACTCCGTTAAACACAACTAAGATATTACAGTTATCTCTGATCACTTTTGGAATTTGTGTATAACGCTGTGTAACATAAATCACGTCTGTATTTTTATGTCTACCTCGAGAAAATATCCTAGCTGGATTTGATTGTTTGACCAGCATGACATCATCGTATACTACTAAATTATTAATACTTCCATCAAGGTCATCTATAGATGGCGCTTCATCAATATCAGTGATAAAATCAATAACGTCACTGTCTTCATTAAACGATTTAGCATTTTCATTAAAATCTTTAAGTACTTCATAGCATCGCTGGTCACCTATAGATGGTGCTACTAAATATAATTTATCCCACTTCAGCCATCTCATTATCAGATTAAGCAATAATTGCGTCTTCCCACTTCCAGATGAACCTATTATTATCATTCTGATAGAATTCGGTAGCTCTGGGTGATGCTTAACTGGCTCTTGTTTTCGTGTGGCAAAAAAGTCAATTATATCCATATAATAAATAATATGAATTTATATTGTGTTCGATGCAGGGCAGCCACGCCCACCACTGGATTAACAACAATAATAACAAAAAATAAAAAGTGTGCACTGACAGGTAAGTGTGAAAAGTGTGGCACAAAAAAATATAAATTTATTTCAAGTACAGCGACGGGAGGTGATTTCACCGCTTCGTTGGGAAGATTACCAGGATTACCATGGGCGAAATATCCCGGGGAAAAACACTTACCGGGTTATAATTATTGTGGGCCGGGAACTCGTTTAGATATTCGTCTTGACAATCAAAATCAACCTCGGCCTGGTGAATATCCCGTAAATGGAATCGATCAAGCATGTTACATTCACGACATTGCTTATCGAGATAAAGATTTACAACAACGACATCTCGCCGATATAAAATTAATTCATGCCATAAACGCTGTAAAAAAAATAAATCACTTCGAGAAAAAGTAGCTCCTTTTCTGGTAAAGGCTGGTATGAAAGGTAAAATAATGTTAGGGGCTGGGTAGTTAATTATATGATTATTATAATGGAGTCTATTTATTATTCCCCAAGAAGATATTGGAAGGGCAAAGCAGCGACTAGTAAACTTGCTGAAGCTGCAAAAGTCTCACGTGCTATTGCTGCAGCGTGGTTAGCACGATAGGCAATATGGCAAATCTATCTATTTCCACCTAAAAGAATTCAGTACGCGTATTTTGATGTCAGCGTCCCCAATGAGGTTCATCAAGCAGATATTTTATTTTTACCGCACGATACTATTAAAACACGTGGACGTCAATCACGCACATACAAATACGCGCTAACTGTCGTTAATGTTGCAAGTAGATATAAAGAAGCGGAGCCGCTATCAACAAAAACAACATCTGAAGTTGCATCTGCGTTCGAACGAATTTATCAACGAGGATCATTACGATGGCCACAGTTGCTACAAGTTGATCCTGGCAAAGAAATTCTTGGTACAGTATCATCGCTGATGAAGCAACATAATGTCTAAGTCAGACAAGGTCACATTGCAATTCATCGTGATCAGGCAATATTTGAACGATTTAATCGAACACTCGGTGAGCCGTTATTTGGATACCAGTATGCGAAGGAAATAATTCATACAGATAAAAGATCTCGTGAATGGGTTGCAAGATTACCAAATCTGATATCTGCGTTAAATAATGAAATTACTCGTGCAACTTCTATGAAACCTACCGTTGCAATGACAAAAAAACATATACCCCGGAGCAATGGTTACGGACAACGACGTGACTTTTCAAAACAACCAGTGTTAGGTAATGTTACTGTCAGGTATTTATATGAACCTGGTGAACTTGAAGGGGGTTAAAAAAGAGCAACTGATCCTATCTGGAGCGTGACCACACATAAAATTTCTAGCGTGGTTAGATCCACTGGTAGACCTGCCATCTACAGACTAGATTCAACTGCTCCTCAACGTGGATTTGTACGTGAACAATTACAAGTAATTCCTGAGAACACACAATTACGACCGCGTTCACTTTTGTTAATTGGAACCCCTGCGTCGATTGCATTCAAGACATGTCAATGTGACACTATCACGTATATGACCAAGATCACTAATACTTCTGTCTACGGTGAACTGTCTTGGATTATTACTCGAATATTCCCATAGCATATTACAGTTACAACTTGCAGAATGATTATTTTGTTGTTGTTTTAGCGTCATAATAAATTCAACATCGATATCAAAATCACGATTATTTTTTTTTGTCACATTGCTTATAACCAAATAGTTTTTTTCTTGTTAAGCCAATAACACCTTCAGTGTCACTAACAGTTTGATTATTATTTTCTGTGGAGTCTTTGACAACTCTATGCAGTTGAGATATTCTTCTGACTCGAGATACTGCGAGATAAACTAAATTTGACCACTCGATTCTATCATCGACAATCCAGATATTTGTATCAATAATAGTTAGTCCTTGTGACGAATGAATCGTTATGGCATATCCCAATTTCTACGGTGAGTTATTCATATTCAACGCGCTTTCAACAACATCAATATCAACCAAAACAATATCATTCAATACAAGATTTTGTTTTTCATTTGTTCCTGGAATTTCAACTTCAATATTTTGTCGTCGAGTATCTGCTGGGCGATAACATAATGGTACAGGTAACGTTGAAAATCTTTCCTTGTGTAACAGAAATAATTTCTCTTGCAATTCATCACGAACTATTTTTCTACTCGCAACTATTAAATCATTTGGTCTCCATAAATTCCAAAAATCGTTTACAGGAGTTTCTGGAATTATTTCACGCATTATCTCACATTGTATTCTATCT